>MU226210.1:1038437-1077834 GCA_018584345.1 Thuja plicata
ATATATACTCATATATTATAATTTAACTTTACCTCTTCTCATAATATTAATATTAGTAAATAAAATAATATTAAGTGATACCAAACATATATATTATGATTGAATCGATTAAGAGAAATCGATAATGAAATACCGATTGAGATCGGTGTCATTCAAATGTTAATGTCAACACCGATTGTTATTGGGTTGACTTAATAATAATACGTACCGATTAAGAGTCGGTTCCCTTGTATATGTTAAATGCCGATTAGTATCGGACGTGGAGCGGTGTGTGTAATGGGGAGACATGTCTGTCTATCAACATGACTCCCCTTCTACATATATAATCTAAAATCTGAGACAAACATATACCAATATTCAATGTGAAGTCATCTCTCAAGGATTCAGAAAATTTCTGAGATAAGTATTTAATCAAAATTTCCTGCATAATATTTGTACATGTGAAATTATCTTGATTCACATTAGTTTTATATTTGCTGTATATCACTAAGTAAAAGACTGATATTAGTAAATTTGAATTACCTATAGATTTTTATTTATTGCTATAAATCTATTTCTTTAACAAGGCATTCTATTCAACAGTTGCCTCATGTCTCTGTTTTGCAATAATCACAGGTTTTAAGACATTTAGAGTTTTCCCACAAAAAGTTGACTGACTACAGGTCTATTAATTGTTTATATTGTTCCCAGATTCATAAGTTTGCTGAGTACTTTGTTCTGATGAGTTTTAGGATGTTTTGATAATAATATTCAGTGCACAGGAAAATGTGCAAAACAGAAATACTCAGATTATTCAAACTGATCTCTTCATATGCACTTGAAAGACAATATTTTAGCGTTCAACTGAGCCTTAGACAAACCTTTACAATGTTCGATATGAAGTAATAACCAGGCTGCTACCCAAAGCCGATAACTCCCTTTGATATTCATATTAAAGGAAAACAAGATATTATACCAGAAACAAACAATCACGATTAAACGCTGCTCTATTTTTGACCAATTCCAAAGCTTAGACCTTAATACCACAACATACTTAATACAAGGAAGAACAGTTGTTTGCACCTTATTACTGCTCGTATAGATTTCTGAATACTCAGATGATTCCTCTGCCAACCTTAATGGTGTAACAAGAGCTTGCAACGGATGATGAAGCCTATCTTATTTCCCAAATTAACAATCCCTCATGCTGACTATTCCCACTGATTCAGGCTAACAAACAAGCAACCACTGTTTCATTCGTTTGGCAATGTTGAATCACGCACACTGTAAGTCCTGTTAGATGTCTTTACACGGCACAACTTACACAACACTCCCATAACACTTCAACAACACTGGCTAGGTAGAGAGTTACCTGCGTATCAACCAAACTGGACTCCCACCACCGTAAACATCCAGATACTCTAATAATGAAAGTGCAGCGTTCTCCTTCCTTGCCAATCTTCGCTTGATAGTTCTATGAGTTACTGTTATACCACAAAACCACCCAGAAATGTGCTAATGGACATTTGTGTATTCCTGCAACTCGAAAATGGCCTGACACCGCAGCTCGAAACAGGAGGAACACACTCAAATCGTTTGTCAAGTAGTAATTTAGAAGCCGTCCATCTCCACAGTTCCTTCTACACATAAACTCTGATTTTCAATACTCCCAAGTTAGATAACTATTAATTTTCTCTGAAGAAGAAACTCCAGCTACACCCAGCAGAGAAAAGAAACCGTTACTAGTAATAATCACATTCGTCCATTACTGGGTCTTCAGATATTCTTTAGCCTGGAAACTTAACCCTGTAATTGTGAAGATGTTCAAGAAACTCATGAAAACAGAACAGAGGGACAGTTCCATAACTAGTTTGATTATGAATGCCAAAGATATGAAATTTAAACAGTCTGTCTCCTACGATTTTACAGTAGCTCATGAAATATTACGATAGACTTGAAACTTGACATTGAGAACGTTCCAGTTCATTAAAAATTAAACACAACCTTAGTGTGGGAGGAATTTCAGATAAATAAAGACTGCTTCCAGAATTAATTCTTATGGTCAGGTAGGACCATGTGAGTATTTGAATAACATATTCCTCAAAACATTTGTATCTCAACAAAGTATTTTTTTCCCATCACCAAAAGTAATCTGAAATAATATGCAATTTGTGCTAAATTCTGCAACTCACTGTGAAATACCTGACTGGCACCTCCAACTGGAATTGAGTTTCTGTCCCATTCCTGAGAGAATTGAGTTTCTGTCCCATTCCTGAGAAATCTTAAGGGTTTCCATCCTCAAATTTCTAGTTCTCCAGCCTTCAAGAGTAAATACCAAAACCAAGCATAAAGCAAGCATATTCAGAATGAGCCTCTCAATGTTCTTTAAGCACATCTTCATGACTCTTCGTTTTCCCTCTGCCCGTCTCTTGGTATTCCTTTTTTGGTCTCATTATTTCCCCTTCTTTTAATTTGAAATTGGGGAAATTATAATAAAATGACTTTATTAATTTTGAACTACTCGCCATTAAAGTCACTTCAATTCTTAATTAAATAATTAAATTACGTTGTCATTAAATTTATTATATTTCGACAACTTAAAATTTTTAATTATTTAATTAATTTCTAATGTCCCAAAAAGGGGACATTACACAACCAGGTAGCAGCTCAAGCATGTCAAGCAGGTCAACCAAGCAAGCAAGTAGCTCAACCGAATTTCTATTACTTTGAGTAATCCTCTGAGATATATACGACCTTGATCATCAACCTTTGACATCAATGACAACATACCCAACAAGTTGTGCATCTGTGGCATCTAAATCAGCACACTCAGGGGCTAAATCCCAATTCCTTGTCACACCCCCACAGTAGTCAGATCTCTTATGTGACCATAGGCTAAGGTTGGAGTGTATATAGACCAAATCCTCTTCTTTTTTGGCACCCAAATGATTGCGCTTGACCGAGTGGATTAAGGAGTATGTACTCCGATTCCGCTCAGCTGAAGAACTTGCAAGAAACAATTTTTAGGTTAAAAAAAAAATAAAAATGTCATGTGGGGCCTGTTTTTGGATGCCCACATCCTTGGGTTGCTGTGGGTTTCTGTGGTTCTGTGTGGGTTCTGCAGAACCCACAGAGAACCCGGCCGCTAGGGAAGGACCCGGGCAGAGCCCAGTCAGGACCCATGCAGGATCGGTACCAGAATTGAAACCGGGAATAGGATCCCACGCAAATCCGAGGGACCTGGTATCTTAGATATTAACAAAGGCATTCCAACTACACTGCAATCATTAGTTTAAAAACTTTAATAATGCATAAAACTTATTACCTTTTGGATTTATTCAGATCCTTCTGTCTTGGGTATTTTCGGAGAAAGCTTTTGTCTCCAATGATATTTCATGTGGTTTGCTTAACATTTCAAGTTATTTTTTATAATGGTGTAAATATCTTGCATGTTGTGCTGGAAATTGTCAATATTAGAGTTTTAGGATACTGAATAATCCAATTCTTGGGAGGAGTCGCTTGTAGGTACACAATACTTTGGAATGGTTTATTGATGGTTGAATGGTTATGAAATTTATAACACAAGCATTCTTGGTATTTAATCAAGCGACTGGTTTATGACATGTAAGATAGAAGTCCTTTCTTTTCTTTCTGGAGGATCAGTATAAACACCTTTGTGTGGCTCTACATTGTTTATTGAAATCATGAAATACATCTTCATTAGGAATAATGATGGTGCATGTAATATTTTTTATCTTTTCATGTGCTCTTTGAATCCCATAGAGTTGCTGTTGTGAGTGGCCTCTCTTGTTTTAAAAGATGCTTGGATGTGAGATTAAAGGTGTACAACGACAATACTGCACTCCTCAAACTTGCTGCTTTGAATGTTTGATGCAGTTTGCTACAAGTGTCATCCTTAAACATGGTGCAAATGTGTTCCATGTTATGTAAACATGCTGCTAAATGAAATACTGCAACTAACAATTCTTGTCAAAAGATTTTATAGAAATGCACATTAAAATGTATAAACGTCCCGAAGACAATAACAAAGTGCATAAGTGAACAATGTAGCAATGAACTTTAGCATGTCTTAACCATAGTTTGAAAACCTGGACTTGATAAAAACTTGGTAGACCTCAATGAATAGGCAAAAACACGACAGAACTTGACAACTCAAATAAATATTTAAATTTTTTTGAAAACATAAATTTAAGCAAACTACAGTTAGAAAATGGATCAATTGAGTTCTTAAAATGTTGGGGAAGTGTTTTTATAGTAGATTTGAATACAAAAAGAGTATAATATAGCATCATCATGTTAATACAATGATGGTTAGATGGTAAATATGATAAGTATTTTGTTCTTATGTACAAACTGTTAATCAATATGGTGTGATTACCATCTTCCAATATATCGTTTCTTTAGGAGTTTATTTGTCTCGCCTTCTTTCCTTATTGTCTTATCTTGTACACCTTTTTCCCTTGTCTTATTTAGCTGCTTGTCATTTGTCTCGCCTTCTTTCCTTATTGTCTTATCTTGTACACCTTTTTCCCTTGTCTTATTTAGCTGCTTGTCTTGTTTTGACATTCTTTCGGACTAATTACAGTTGACTCAATTGGGCAATATGATTGGACAACACATGTCAAGTAAGACAATTATAGTCATTCATATAGTACTCTGGTTAATTCTCTAAAGTTTTTGTATGAGTTTTGAATATTTTGTTCTACAATTTGTTTGAGTAACAAAACTAAAAGTGTACTCATAAGTGAAGACTTGTATAATTGCATTGCTTCTGTTATATGATGTTAAACTTAAGTTCCATCTTAAAAGTTTTAGATTTATACACATGCTTATCTGGTTTACTCTCCAGGTGAGACAAATGAAGATTTTGAGGCAACTATCAAACTAATTAAAGAATTTAAGTTTCCACATGTTCACATTTCACAGTTCTATCCAAGACCAGGTATGAGTTTTCTTTATGTGCAATATATTTGGTAGAAGCATTTGGTTGGTTGACTATTAAGCTATATCATATAATTAAATGCATTTGTTTCTGAAATATTGCTTAAACAATTAAGTGAACAAATTTTAATCATTGGTAAGCTCATATTAGCAAAGTTTCTTCTTGGGATTGACTTGACAAATGAGAAGATATAGGTTTATTTAATTAATAAGAAAATTAGAAATGCTGAAAATCTCATAAAAATAGAGAAAAATATGTTGTTTACAATTCAATGGCAAATAAATTGCATAGAAACAGTAGTGAAAAAAAATAAGAGCGCAAGACATGAAACCTGGTTGTGCATTAATTTGAGATTGCTAATTACAACACATGTTGCATAGTCATTCTTTGTTTTAAGTCTGAACTTTGATTCTAAAAATAATTTACAAGACACAAACTACAAAGTAAGTTGTATCAAAATGGAGAGGGAGCCTATGAAGTTACAATCTAGTAGGAGTTAGAGTTTGTGATGTTGAAACTCCAATGTCTAGGCATGTGTCATTTGATTGCATTCACTTTATACAAATACCTTATCTAAGATGGTATTGTTCTCTTCATCAAATTGTGCTTCCTCATCTTTTGTGATCCAATATGAATCTAGATCAATTTATTGAAGACGAATTGGCTGATTGTCCTCAACCTCCCATCTATAATTAAATTGAAGGCATAGTTAATGAGCATATGAAATAACAAATAAGTATGCGCTTTATGTAACAAATTCAAATTGATTACAAATTTCTAAGCCGTAACAATAATTAAAATTAGAATAGCATGCATTTATTATCTCAAATTGTCTTGAGATAAAGGTAGAGGTTTTGGTGGGAAAACACAAATCATTCATTTGTGTCAAACAGTTACGTTTCTTGAAGTGTAGGTGTTGAGACACACTCTTAAGAATGCTCACAAGTAGAAGAAGTACATGTTTGGCTGAATAGGTCGATCAACATCCCTTGTAGGTTTTGGCTTCATAGAAAAAACAATTCCCATTGTTGCCCTAGCAAATTCAAACTTAATTAATATAAGAATATCTATGTTTTATGAAAAAGACAAAAGTTGATTGCAAATACTTGATGAAAGTGTGTTTAGATTAAACTTTGTAAGTATTTTAGCATAGATGGTTTGGATCACACTCAAAAATCTTTCATTAGGATGAGGAGAGCATGATTGCAAATACTTGATAATAGTGCTTTTTGGTTCAGCTATTAAAGTCTTTTTGCATCAATGTTTTGGATTGCATTCATGGTTCATCATCATTGCGTAATTCTATGAAGTCTTATGCTCACTTTTAGGCTTGAACATTTTATTTTCCATGCTGGCTGATAGTACCCTTTTAGCCTCTTCCATCATAGGTACTCTAAATTACATTTTCAAATCTGTAAGACAAAAATGAAAGACATTGTGATTTGAGAAATTTTTGGGGATTGTGATGAATTTAGAGACAATTGTTATCAAGAAGAAACAATTTTTCAAGTATAGCAATGGTAGCTTGAGAGTTATTGTAATAGTAATTGAAAATAAACTTCACCATATCATGATGCATTTTTGGTATGCTATTGATCATGCTGTCCTTCTGTACCAACATATGTCCACTCATTGTTATTTCCTAGTTTCACAACCATTGATGAGCTTTTTTCTAATGCCCTTTGTGATGATTCATTATTCACATTGCCTTGTTCTCACAGTTCTTGCCTGCTGAATTGTTGGTGTCATGAAGTGTAGATCCGTCCCTTTGAGTTGTAGTTTTATTTTAGTCTATAATACTCCTATTGTTTGATGAACCTCCATAGAGATTATTGCCGAATCCTTGAATAGAAAAACTTGAGTTGTTGCATTCAGGATTATATGAACTCCCTAATGCTTTAAGTTTTAAAGTCTTTTTGGCATGCCCAAAAGAGACTCTACAGTCCATTCGCAGGCCTAGGTCTCCTATGCTAATTCTCTTCACTATATTGTAAACTGGCTTGTCTTCTAAGTTATTTCTTTCTTTCCTATTTTTTTATTCTCTTTGGATGACATGAGAAGAGCTATTAAAAAAACATGTACTAGAAAAGCAATAGACAGTGAAGAGCTCCAAGCTTTGACACTGTCAAACATATTGTGGATTCATTTTCCTTGTACTGTTGTACATGATGGAGTTGTTTAATGAGCTATTTGCTTGGGGTTTTATCCTATGGGTCATGATACATCATTTATATTATTAAGACGTTGCGGGATAGTTCACACCTGCATACCTAGAAGGCTTATGATTGGAAATGCATTTGCAAAAATTTATGCCATGGTCTTGTACATGACAATTTGTGAGCATTTGAAGCATGGTAAGCTTAGAGAATGGGCAAATGCAGTTTTCAGAAGGGAATTCTAGATTATTGACCATACTATTGCTACATTTGACTATCATAGGGAATGCTTCTCAACGATCTTTTCAAGTCTTTTTTTTGTGTGTCAGAGATTCTACAAAGGCCTTTAACCATGTTCCAAGATATTTGCCCTTCCAAAACCCACATGATATTGGTATTTCAGATTAATTTATCCCTAAGATTACAAGGCTATAGAAGATAGTTGTTAGCTGATTTGAGACTCGCCATGGTCGTTAACTTTGTGAAAATGTAATGTCCCCTATTGGGATATTGTTGATGTTTTGTAGCTTCAGTCGGATAAATCCTATGAGACTATTGAAAATATATATATATATATATATATATTTTATTATGTGAGATATAATATATATAGATATATATCTAAAATAGTATTAGGAGAAATTAATATAATAATGATTCAGAGATATTACATGTTTGTATATATATATGTAGTTACATAATACATAATCAATTGTCATTATATAAATCTCATAATAATGAATAGACATATCCCTTCATGGGACATGTCTCTCCTATCCTCATTCTCAATATAAATGAAAGAGAGATTGCTGCATTTGGAAAACACATACAACATAGAGTGCTATTACATTTGCAGCTATCCTAAAACTTAACATGGTATCAGAGCCAGACTGTAAATGTAAGAGAGTAGTTTGTTGATGGTGAATGTGCGACTGTCTCAGAAAATATAGTCTCAGTACAGGGACCATATCTCACAAATACACCGTTGGATTTTTCTGCATTTTGGATATGTTGGTGATAAACAAATTGCGAAGAATCTCACTAGAGCGATTGGAGAGAAAGGGTGGGGTTCAAAAGTTATGACCAACCGTGTACGGGTCTATGTGAAATCCAGTGAGTGAAGTTGTGTTGCAGACTTTTGTCCATACCAAGTGCAAAGAATAAGGTCAAGTGAATTGTAGCAGAGTGTTAAGAAGCCAAAGGAGTGATTGAAGAGTTTGGTAGGGGTTGGTAGAGATTTTGGGTCCTAAGGCAAGGGTCTTTGGAAAACTCAATCTTTATAGACGTTTCTGATTTGTTGCATATGGACCTTCATTGAAGCAACTTGTGTCAAGGATGTTGATGCGCAGATAAGTATTTATTGTCCTTGATTATGACATTTATCTACTCATTGTAGTCTCTCTCTCATCTATATTTCTATACGTACTATAAGAGCTATTTGCCTTGATCTTTTCTGGGGATGCTCTTGCAGGAAAAAAAGATTGATATCAGATTTAAAGGGAGTTTGAGACTTCAGAGGTAACTTTGGATGAGGAGCTCTAAAGATTGATATCAGATTCAGAGGGAGTCTAACAGGTTATCTTAAGCAATCTTGAATGAAAAGATCAACAGATTGATATCTGCTCAATGAGTTCTTCTCTGTGAGAGAAGTTCTAGGTGAAATCCCTTGTTTCCACCCTCTGCGCTGAGGCATGGTGGATGTCATGTGTGTGACTCCATATTTTTAATGGGCTTGCCCCCTGTGTACATCATGAGGAAGTGACGACTTCAAAATGATTATCACTTGTATTTTTAAAAGTTATTGGAAGGTGATGATCTTACAATAACTTGATCTTCTATCATGATAAACATCATATGATGGCTGAAACAGATCATGATATATGATATCTTGCGTGGTGGATTGAGTTCCTTAAACATGCCATGATCTTCTATTGTGATAGACATCTTATGATGGCTGAAACGGATCATGATAGATGATATGAATGTTCCTATGGTAAGAGCACATTACCTATGGACATTTTTTGAGTACTTGGTGGACATCATGAGACTTGATGTTGGTAGGCCATTACTCTGAGCCCTTGGTGAATATCATGCGACTTGATATTCTGCAGGCCAATGCTCCCGATATCATGAGATGATATCTTTATAAACTTTTTGAGTACTTGGTGGACATCATGAGACTTGATGTTGGTAGGCCATTACTCTAAGTACTTGGTGAATATCATGCGACTTGATATTCCGTGGCCAATGCTCCCATCATCATGAGATGATATTTTTAGGAGTTATGGTGAATATCACGAGACTTGATATTCTTGGTCAAACCATATCTCTAATATCACAATGAGGTGATATCTAAAATAAAACTTTCACAATTAACTTTGTGTTCCTCTCTTCGATGGATTTTATCCTCCCTAGCTAAGAGGGAGTGTTGATGTTTTGTAGCTTCTGTCGGATAAATCCTATGGGACTATTGAAAATATTATATATATATTTTATTATGTGAGATATAATATATATAGATATATATCTAAAATAGTATTAGGAGAAATTAATATAATAATGATTCAGAGATATTACATGTGTGTATATATATATATGTAGTTACATAATCAATTGTCATTATATTAATCTCATAATAATGAATAGACATGTCCCATGAAGGGACATGTCTCTCCTATCCTCATTCTCAATATAAATGAAAGAGAGATTGCTGCATTTGGAATACACATACAACATAGTGTGCTATTACATTTGCAGCTATCCTAAAACTTGACAGATATTCCTATATTTTGTCCTAGAACTTCAAATGAGGTATGAAGTATATTGAGGAAGTGCAAGTTGCCACTTTATATCTTTATTAAGATCCTGCAAATTACATAATGTGCATGCAGGATTCAATAATACTTTCCCTAACAACTTATCCTCATTATGGAGTTCCTTAGAAAATCATAAAGTTGCCTCCAACTTATTCCTTTCCATGAAGCACAAGAGTACAGAATGACACCTGCCATTCGGCCTCGTCGCCCGGCCCGGGTATGGCGTACTTGTTTGGAACTTATGTGCCACTTGCATCCCTTATTATGCATTCCAGTCTATCCTCCATAATGAGACAGTTCGTTGATTAAAGAGTCATATATATAATCTATTTGCATAAATATCATAATGGCAAGAATAACAACATATAAATATATAGCATGCAACAATTTTTAACTGCTTATCATTCCTACATCCTATCAAGTGGAAGGCAAGGTAACAAGTCAGCAAGATCAGAGTTCCATGCATTATGCATGACACTAAATACTTGAACAGTATATAAATCATCTCTGCTTGTAACTGCTGTTATATACTAGAATATTTTATTCCCTTTCCTCGATTTTGATCCTTGTATGGATTCATGAGTGTGATCATTGAATCCTTGGAACAATCTCTTCTTTATATCTTATTGGTGAAAGAATCACCACGTTTCACAAGAATCGGGTCACCACCCTTTATTGCCGCCTTTAGAGAATAATATATTATTTTCCAAATCTCTTGGATTCTTTTATTACTGAGTATCAATCTGAATTTCTGCTCTAAATTGTTATGAACTGAATTTGATTCCTCTCCAAATGATTTGATCTCCTTGTTATATCTTAAAATTGGGAGTTAGTCACACCTTTTCACTATTTCTACCTTTTGAATGTGTCACAACTATTCATCCTTAATTGCTGTCTTTTGAAAATAATTATTTATTTATATTTTCTCAAGTCACATGTATTTTTCCATCATTACTTTCCAAGTTGATGATTGATTTACTCCTTTTATACCTTTGATTCTCCAATAGTCATAACTCTTTATTTCACGCCCTTTAACTGCTCATCAAGCTTAATTATATTTATATTTTATAATTATATTATATTATATTTTTATATTTTAATTTATGATTATTTATTTATTAATAAATCCTACTTCCGCAAGGGGACATTACAGAAGAGGGCTATTGGAGGCAATAGGGTGCCTTCTCTTACTAACTTCTTTTGGTATTTACCATGATAGGCTTGAAGGCTTTCTTCAACAACATACTCATGTTGATGATGGTTGTGTGTTAGATTTGTGTTCTGACCACGATACTTGTCTTTGTTGATTATCTTTCTTTTAATGTTTATTTACATCAGTTTACTGGGAAAAACTAATGTCATAGTGTTCAATACCTCTAAGGATTCTCTTTCCATGTTTCAACTCCGTTGTACAAGAGATACTGGAGATTAAGTACAACTAATTGTTCTTGGGCATTCATTCTATTTGCCCCTCTTTTTGTCTAAATCCTGCCTCGTAGCTTCATCTCAGCAAAGGATATATCTCATGTTGATGTTATAGCGTTGGGAGGTTTCTTTCGTGACCTATGAAGAGATAGCAGTTACGTAAATAAGGTGACCTTTCATTTTAGAAATCAGTTGTCTCTTCATATTCCTCAATTGATCGACTCCAAAGAAAAACGAAAGGTCATCATTTGATCACATAATAAAAGAACCAAAGCATCATGACTGTTCAATGGCGACAGAGATGAAGGGTCAAGTTGAGATTAAATATGTCAAGGAGGACTTAGTGTGGGAATGGGGTGAATGGTTGTGTGTTTGGCCAAATTGTATTTTCAAACTTTTGATTATTTATCAATAAAAGAGATTTTTGTGTGTGGCTTGGTTTTTCCCCTCAAGTTGGAGGGTTTTCCCAGGATAAATGATGTGTCTTATTGTTCCTTATTTTTGATCCTTTGCTAATTATCTTTATTACTGGTATAAAACATTAACATGGTATCAGAGCCAGGTTAAAGCAAGATCAAGAACCAGATTTGTTTTAGCAGGATTCTTCTAGATTGAAGTCAAGGTTTGGAGGCAAGATTTGTTTTATCATTTAGTATCTTTTGCTGTTCAAATCCATGTGTTATCTTTTCTTGGCTGCATGGTCCTCTTGCTCTATGTGTTGATGACATCTGCAAAAATATTTGGAATTATTTTATATTATTTGAGTATTGTTGGAGAAAATATCGTGGGTCCCCAATTCTTCGCTTGAAGATTTACCTGTGGGGAAATTCTTATCTCTGATAGTAACGTGCTAATGAGCATTTCTTGCTACTAGTTTCAAATCACTTATTTTGGGCATGGTCTCTATATTCATTTGTAGATGCGGGTATTCGCAGAACAAAGAATTTTCAGTTTGGAGATTTCTTATTGTTATTTCTATCAGTTTGAGTTAACTGTGTCAAGCTGTTTTGCACAGAGCAATACTAGCTATCGCATGGATGAGATTGTTTGTGATTATCGTGTGATGCTAGTTCATGGTATTGCGTAACTTGTTGAATGAGTTTGCTCATTTTCATGAATGTTTCCTCCTCACTACGAGCTATTCTGGTTGGCTATGAGAGAACGTCATATTGTTTTCGAGCTATAAATTCATCTATCTACATCCCGTGAATGTTGTTTTTGAAGGCTTCGAAGCTTACATTGGAATATTCCTATGGATGGATGTGTAACGCTTAATTTGTGAGCAACATGAAAGAAAGTAATGTCCAAGACTGAGGTGTTTTCAAGTTACCAGGAGTTAAAGTTTTAATAATCCATATCTCTATTGTCGTTACGAAAGTAGCAGCCTGGTGAAATACTGCAGACATTTTCTTTCTTCCTTGCGTGACTTCCAAAAGAAATACATTAAAAGGGTTGGACTAGTGTGCTAGCCATGTTGAGTAGATTGCATTTTTCGGAAGGGCTGCGAGACGAGGATGAGACACAACTATAGGTCTATCTCATTTGGTGTATCAACAACGAAGAGATAAGTATTTTATGATTGTACCTTTTGAATAATGATCATGAATAATTCATGCAATAATATTGGGAATAGTGAATCATGTATGCTTTTAACATTGGTCTGTATATTTCTCTTTAGAGTATTTTTCCTATTATTAATCTCTCTAAATGCTTATAGGACAGATCAAGGATCATTAGAGGGAGGAAGAGCTTGATTAATCTTGAAGAATGGAGACACAACTTGCTACATTAAAGAGGTAGAACCTATACAGATTGTCATTGCAATCAGTTTCTTCAAAGATGAAGAAATGACATTTAGAGAGAGTCTCTGCTGAGAGGGAGTCTCGACATCTATGATTCCTGCTGAGAGGGAGTCTTAGCATCAGTGCTTTTTTCTTGCTTCTTGCTAGTAATGCATTTTTCTTTGAGACGGAGAAATTTGAGGTGAAAGCTCTTGTAATGCATTTTTCTTTGAGACAGAGAAATTTGAGGTGAAAGCCCTTGTAATGCAATTTTCTCTGAGATGGAGAAATTTGAGGTGAAAGCCCTTGTAATGCGTTTTTCTCTGAGATGGAGAAATTTGAGTTGAAAGCCCTTGTAATGCATTTTTCTCTGAGATGGAGAAATTTGAGGTGAAAGCCCTTGTAATGCATTTTTTCTCTAAGACAAAGAAATTTGAGGTGAAAGGCCTTTTTGCTCTTTCCAAGCATGGGAGTAGCCATAGTGGATGTCATGTTGAGAGACTCCATGACAACATCACGTTGAGTGATTCCGTGATGTGAGCTTGTGTTTATTTCACACATGGGAGTAGCCATGGTGAAGATCATGATGCTATCACGTTAAGAGAATCCGTGATAAATTTAGTTTTTCTCACAAATGGGTTTAGCCATTGTGACTGTCATGTTAAGAGACTCCGTGACATGCGAATCTGAAAGATACCTCCCTAGCTAAGAGGGAGGGTTGATGTTATAGCGTCGGGAGGTTTTTTTCGTGACCTATGAAGAGATAGTAGTTACATAAGTAAGGTGACCTTTCATTTTAGAAGTCGGATGACTTCATATTCCTCAATTAATCGACTCCAAAGAAAAACGAAAGGTCATCACTTGATCACATAATAGAAGAACTGAAGGATCATGACTGTTCAATGATGACAGAGATGAAGGGTCAAGTTGAGATTAAATATGTCAAGGAGGACTTAGTGTTGGAATGGGGTGAATGGCTGTGTGTTTGGCCAAATTGTATTTTCAGACTTCTGATTATTTATGAATAAAAGAGATATTTGTGTGTGGCTGGGATTTTCCCCTCAAGTTGGAGGGTTTTCCTAGGATAAATGCTGTCTTATTGTTCCTTATTTTTGATCTTTTGCTAATTATCTTTATTCCTGGTATAAAACATTGACATCTCATATCTTGTCCTGGAGTGTCAACTTTTAGATACATTTCTTCTAACTTGCAATTCTTTGACATAGTCATTATAGCCCTAATTATCAATAAGTTGAAGTTTTAGGGCTCTAGTTTGAGACTAATGTTTGTCCTTGTAGTGAGGGTATTTGGATCATCATACTTCAGCATGCAATCTGGTACAAATAGACTACTCCTTTGTGCATTGTCCAATCCAAGTTTTTTGGTCTAGTCCCTTCGTCTTGAGATTGGCTTTAGGGTTATTTCCTATATTCATAGACTTATATCCTTGGTGATTTAGCCTTAGATATGCCCAAACTTGGCACTTTGTTGTTTAGAGGGGGTCTCCATGGCATCTGACCTTGATACTCATCATTTCCTTGTTCCATTGAGGCACCATTTCTTCCCATGGATATTTGTGCTCAGATCATGTGATTTGGGGTTTTATCTCTTTGAGATTATCCCTTTTATTTATGTTTACATTGTCTACATGTTTACATACATTTCATAACCTAGGGTTTTTTACACTTGTAGCTGAATGTACTTTTGTGTCCCATTGACTTACTACGGTCATTATGCAGATGATTGATTAGTATAATCTTTCTTTCTTTCTTTTTATTATCTTAGGCACAAGGATAAAACTGCAGAAGCTTCAAAACATAATAAAAAGTCTTTCTTAGCTATCAAAACGACATTGTGTTGTTACCATATGAGAAGATAGGTTCTTAATGTATCTAATAATTATGTCACACATAATGATTGTAAGTACAGTTTGGTTATCATACAGGAAGAGTTGTGTTACTCGAGTCGAGACATTTTTCACATCTCACCTTATTTCTGAAAATGATGCTTGTTTTGTTCCCAATCACCTTTCCCTCAGTGATGCATTTTTGAAACTAAGAATTATGTTCAGCTTGACCAATGTGAGTTATGATAGGCTGATAAAGTTGAGGTCATTTACTATGCTATTGTCCTTGCTTACTCATTTTCAATGAAATGTGGGGTGTAAGAATAGAGGTAGCTCCATATTGGTTGCATGACAGTATTTTGATTGATCATATTTTAAGAACTAGCTTTGTGTTGTTTTGTCTGTGATTCCCTTAAAATATATAAATGCAATAGAGTGTTAATTATTATAGCATGAACTGTTTTAGAGATGGTTTATAGTTGTTGGCTAGTTGTGAATTTTGTTTTTTGACAAATAAAAAAGCTAAAAGCTAAATCCCTTTGTTACACATGGACGCATCCTCCCTCTGAAGCCTGCACTACCATCCCATTGAGCATTTCTCGAATGGCAAGATGGTAGGGAGCGTCCCCTATTAATTTTCTTTTGTTTCCAATAAAAATTTCTAATTTTCCGAAGTAGTGATTTCTAATTTTCCGAAGTAGCGACCTTTCTGCAATATTTGCTTTTAAATAAAATTCCTAAAGTCATCAAAGAAATATTACTAGTTTTCTAGTGTATTTTTCGAATAATTGACTATTGGCTTAATTTAATAATTTTAATGAAGGCAACCATATGGAAACACATCAAATATAATCGCACAATGATGAATTAATTTTCCGATTGAATGATATATTTTTGTTTTTCCACTCTACAATATTTAATTCACTATTAGTAGGACCCACCTTGCAATTTTTTTTAGAGCGGTTGAGTCCTATGATTATCCATAGGCTAGGCCCCTATCTATAGTGGGGCTTTACTCCAAGTGCAATTAGTTAATGGAGCGCACAAAGAAAACCACCTCAGAATAGGAAGCTTACTCACCATTGAATCAACAGTCATGCTAGTGATGATTTCATGTACTAAAGATTGTTGTTACCATTCATTGGCCCCTACTCTTCTATAGGAATCTCTTCATCCCTAAGAGTATTGTCATGTGAAAAGAATGGCGATCAAAAAACTCTAAATTTACCCAATACTAGCATAATACCCGTTTTTAGGAACTTGAAGCATTACAAAAAATGATTAATGCAATAACAAAAATTGATTAAATGGCAAATGCAATTTCCCCTTTCAAACTATGCTTTAAACTTAAATCCAATCTACTATATTTTACATGAGCTTCACACAATTAATTAAACCCCTTTAACCGGTACGAGATTAAACTGCATAGTTCAATTCTAGAAAAATGTTAAATTATTCTGAAACACCAAAGGAAATCAACATGCATTTCATGAATAGACTATGCACAAATAAAGCAAGCAACTTTATAGATTTCACATGGTAGGGATCCTAAATCACAATGATATGGATAACTGCCAAACTAGATGACACAAAAAACATCCTCTTATTCACAATCAAATAGGATGGGTTAAACAATGGAAAATACCCCAAAAGTCATGGGGTTGCTAACTTGATCACATCGACGAGGCAAAATGAGATGGTCAAGTGAAACCATTTCCTCCTTTTCCTCCCAACGGTCAAACACGTGTATTCATCATGCACACTCTTAAGGCCAAGCATAAAATTTAACAACAAAAACTATAGCCTAAGAAACATATAATGACCAGTGAGGACGTCTAATTTGGTAAGGCATATAAGTTTATAACCATTAAAGTAATATTGTTATATTTAGCTTATAATGGTCATTTAAGTTGTTTGGTTAGTTTTTGGCGAATTTTTTTGATAATAAAATTAGTGGTTCTTTAACCTAGAAAATTTGAGGAAGTTAGAAATTTTTTGACTGATTTAAAAAAAATAAAAATCGTAGTTTTTTATGCAATATTTGAGGGTTATCTTCTGCTAAAAACTGTGACTTTTTTGTTTCGTGTTTTCATTCTAGTTGCTTGACACTATTTTGATTGATTTTTATTAACAAAAAAATTGTGGCTTTTGAAAGGAGGGTTTCCTTGCAAAAGAAACGAGCTGTTTTTCCTACTCATCACAAATCTTTTTTCGGGTGACGACAAGTGTTTTTTTGCATTGGTTTTGCACATTTTTTTTTGAAAATCATGGGTTCTCCTACTCCCTTGTAGGGTTTTCTTTTTGGATTGTCTCATTTCTGCCCATGTGAAGGTTCTAAGCACTATGTTTTTCAGCAAATCACGTTTTTTTGGCTCACGTGACCTGTTTTCGGTTGTTTTTAGTATTTACTGCCTGTCTCGTCGTTTCTTCAGGCACATAAAGGGTTTTTTGCGAAGTTGCCGATTCGGGTTCGGGGACATTCGGTTTCGCGAATCTGGTTCGTGGATTCGTGAATTTTTTTTTTTTGCCATTTGGATTCGTATGGGTTCGTGAGTGTATATATATATATATGCATTATATATACAAAAAATAAGAGAAATATACATAATTCTAAAACTAAATCATTTCATAGTATGAATCTATGATGCTTGATCATTGATCAATGCCAAATCTCCAAGGTAAACATTAAAATTTTAAGTAGTATACTTGATCATTGATCTATGTTCATGATTCTAAAGAAAATCAGCACATTGAATTACAAAATGAAAATGATCGATTATCCAATCAAGTATATCCAGTGTATGTGTGTGTATAATCAACCATCAGCTTGAGTGAGAAGCAATTCTTCGAAGAAATTCTCAAATCAGATTTAGAAGGTGCAGATAACACTTATGAATTGACAGATCTGAAGATTTTGGACAACCAATAAGCAAAATACTTAGCCCCAGCCTAGCCGTACAGTTCAAACATCAACAAGATTACTTCCAGCTTTGGCATTGAGGACTAAATACAACATATCAGAATCAAATATCATAGTTTGGGCCGGCATTAGAAAAAGCTGGTCTTCCATTAATTCAAATCCGGACCCTGCCCGGATCCAGCACGGACCGGGAGGAGAATCCGGACCCGGACCTGGATCCGGGGTCCAGGGTTCGAATCCGGTAACTCAGGTTTTCTGTTGTTTGTGGCTGTTTTTGCATGTTTTTTGCTTGCCACACTGCACTAGGGTTTTTTTATTGTTTGTCTGCAAAAATCAATGGTTACCTCTACCAAGTGAGGGTTTATTTCTCTGATTTTGGCCTCGCGACCTGCGTTGTGATTGGTCTAGGGTTTTCGCCTTGTTATTGATGATTTAAATTTTTTGTACAAAATCGTGATTTTTTTGAACAATGAAGGTTTTCGATGATTTTTTTCCACAAAATCGTGGTGTTTTTTTTCCTACGGTTTTCTGATTTTTGACGATTTTCTGAAAATTCATGGGTTTGTAGACTTTGTTTTACGATTCTTGGATAAAATTTTGGGTCTCTCAACATCTCGAGTTTTTTCTATTCTTTTATCAATAAAAATTGATGTTTATCTTGTTTTCCATGCTTTCGGGTAGCAGGAGGGATGTCATCGTCACCTAACATCCTGTCAAAAGGCAACCAGAGGTTCAATGACAAGAATTATAATACCTGGAAATAGTGGATGCTCATCGTTTTTGAGTACCAGTGTCTTGATCAGCTTGTTCTTGGTAAATCTACTCGTCCCTCAACTACAAGTAAATACCAGGACAAGTTCGCTGAGTGTAATCGTGAAGCGGTCATTTTGCTCAAATTATCTGTCACCAATGAGATGCTTCCAAAAGTGTCATTTGGCAAGATTGTTGTGGGAATTTGGACTCACTTGAAGAATTTTCACAAGACGCTAGATAAAGGCAGAACTTTCTTAAAAATATGTTGTTCTTGATTACGATGGATGACAAGATGTATCGGTAGGATTATTTAGTGAAGATCAAAGACATTCACAATCAACTGGAGGCCATTAATCGCAAGATGGAAAAAGAGGTTATGGTGGTTATCACGTTGGAAAACTTACCATGATCCTATGAGCATTTCATCGAAACTCTCAACATCACCTCTACCAATGCTGATATGAATTTTGATGATTTGTGCAACAAGCTCCTACAATAGGGCAGGTGGAAGAAGCTTTTTGGTTGCAGTATTTATACAATCAGCATGGAACATGCTTTTACTACCAAAGACAAAGGCAAAGGCAAGTCCTCTCAATGGTAAGGACAAAGTTAACTTGATAATTCTTCAAAGAATCCAAAATCTATCACATGTCATTATTGTGGTAAACTTGGTCATATGAAGTTCTATAGAAAGTGGTTGGTTGATAAAAAATCCAATCAGAGAGTGTCTCAACAAAAGTCCCATGTCGCAGAGCATTCAAAGGAGTCAACCTTCTATGCATTCATGACCAAAAGACCATCAGATCATATCAAGTCTTCTACATGGTATATTGTTCTGACGCAACTTGGCATTTTACAAACATAAGAGATTGGTTCACAGAGTATAAGGCTTGCTTCGGTTCAGTAATCTTCGCTGGTGGTGAAGAGTACATAGTTTTCAGCAAAGGCAATGTTCAAATACCTTTTGGAGGGAGAAATCTTGGTTTTCTCAGTGTATGCTTTGTTTTGGGCGTGGAGCTCGATTTGCTTTCAGTGAGTCAGAGTATGTGCAATTTTCCCAAGTTGGTTGTCCTCTTCAATGCACATAAGTGTCAAATTGTTGACAAGGAGTCCAATAAATCCGTTGCAGTTGGCATCGAAGATCATGGGTTGTATTGGATGGTTGATACTAGAGTCTTAGGAGCATGCATTGGATGCAAAGAGTTCCTCTATCATTACTCTTTCACATCAGCATTATGGGCATCTCAACCTATCTTATCTCTCTTAGTTGGCTTGAGAGAATATGGTGGATGTCTTACCTCAAATTCAGCAACATACACACGGAGTGTACGGAGCTTGCATAGCAAGGAAGTAGCATTGAACTCCCTTTTTAGAAGGACAAACTTGGAGAGCAGCGAAGGTGCTTCAGCTGGTTCATGCAAATGTTTGTGGACCAATGAATACTGCACTGGTTACTGGTGCCAAGTATTTTTTCTTGTTTGTTGATGATTTCAATAGGAAAATTTGGGTGTTTTTTCGCAAGTTTCCGCAAGGAAAAATCAGAAGTGTTTAATGAGTTTAAGAAGTGTAAAGCCTTAGTTGAAAAAGAGTCAGAAGGTCCAATCATTACTCTTTGGTCAAATAATGGGGCGAGTTCTGTTCTAATGAATTCATTGATTTATGTTCTACTCATGATATTAAGCGTCAACTTATCACACCCCATAGCCCTCAATAAAATGGTGTAGTTGAGAGGAGGAACAATACAATTACGGAGATGGCCCGATGCATGTAGGAGAACATGAGTATTCCAAAGAGATTTTGGGCTGAGGTAGTTTACATTGCAAAATATACCTTCTTAAAAAGTCTCGCACACAGACCATTAAGAAGATGACCCTAGAGGAAGGTTGGTATGGGAGGAAACTAACAATCAACCATCTAAGTTTTTTGGTTCCACTGCATATGTTTGGATTCCAAATGCTAGGAGAACCAAATTGGATTCCAAAAGTCAGAAGTTGATGTTTACATGATACAATGACAATCATATGGCTTGCAGATTGATTGATGTGGACACTAATTGCCTAATGTTCAATAGAGTTGTAGTCATTGATGAAGAAGGTGGGCCTTTTCAGCTCTCTTCTAACTTCAATGGTTTTGAAGATTAGGCTAAGGCTTCAGATTTGGGTGTCCGACTTTCATTACCTCTACCTAAGGGGTGGATTTTGACGATTCCAACCTAGTGGAATTTCCTAGGCAAGTACCCATACCAATAAATGTTCCTTAGGACAACTTGGATCAACATCCAGATGATTTTATTCCAAGCAACCCAAGTCATGGTAATCATACTAATTTGGAAGAAGATGATAGACCCTGTAGCCTAAGAGGTGGGAAAAGCTCATTGGTGATGTTCGAGGTGATGAACTGGTTTAGGGTAGATCATCCATAGGTAAGAGCAAGTTGAGTACCATGAAATTTGCTCTTATGGCCAACATTTAGAATGTTTATGCGCCTGAACATCATAGTCTTTTGAAGAACAATACTTGGGTTTTTTCAAATCTTTCACCAGGGAAGAAACCCATTGGTTGCAAATGGGTGTACAAAGTCAAGTACATAGCTGATGGAACACTTGACAAATACAAAGCATGGCTGGTTGCCAAAGGATTCTCATAGAGAGAAGGCATAGGCTATGAGGAGACCTTTGCTCCTACAACAAAGATGAGCACCATTTGTCTTGTTCTAGTCATTGCAACATAGTTTGGGTGGAAAATCCATCAAATGGACATGAAGAGTGCCTTCCTCAATAAAGATTTGGAGGAAGAAGTAAACATGACGCTGCCTAAAGGTTTTAAGGTTGTAGGAAAAGAGCATCAAGCATGCAGATGGTGAAGGCTCTTTATGGCCTAAAGCAAGCCTCCAGGGCATGGTGCTTAAAAATTGATAAGTATTTTTTTGCTTAGAGATTTCCGTGAAGTTTGTCAGATCCCAATTTATATGTCAAAAGCATTGGTAGTGACATCATTCTTCTTGTCATCTATGTGGATGATATTATCATTACTGGTAGCAGGGCACATTTACCTGAGCAAATCAAATTGAATTTGTGTTAGGTTTTTTATATGATAGACTTAGACCTTCTGTATTATTGTCTAGGTGTAGAAGTTTGGTAGACAGCTGGCAGTATTTTCATTTCTTAGTCTAAATATGCCAGGAGTTTGACAAGTTCAAAATGATAGGTTGCAAAATCACGTCTACACCTATGAGAAAGAGCTGAAGCATTCAGCCAAATCAGACTTACTAATGGTCAATGAGTCATCTTTCAGGAAACTAGTAGGCAACCTCATCTATCTTACATCCACTAGACCTGATTTGAGTTATGCTGGGAGTTACATTTGTCGTTTGAGTTATTACTAATGGTCAATGAGTTAGCTTTCGGGCAACTAGTAGGCAACCTCATTTATCTTGCATCCGCTAGAACTGATTTGAGTTATGCCGTGAGTTACATTTCTCGTTTCATGACAACCCCAAAGGCAAAATTTGGTTTGTAGTGAACCGAGTATCGATATATGTGAAAGGGACACTTGACTTTGGCATTCTTGACAACAAAAGCAAAGATACTCAGCTGATTGGTTTCACAGATTTAGGTTGGGCAGGTTCTATTGATGCCAAGAAGTCTACTTGTGGATATGTTTTCAGTCTTGGTTTGGGTGCAATCACATGGACTAGCAAGAAGCAACAAAGCGTAGCTCTATCCTTGACAGAAGTAGAGTATTGTGGAACTGTCAAAGTAGCATGTGAGGTAGTTTAGTTTCGAAGGATGCTTTTTGAGATGAGAATGTCTCAAGTTGGGCCTTCACCCTTGTTTGGTGATAATCAAGGGGTGCTAAAGCTTGTCGAAAATCTAGTTTTCGACAAGCGTACAATACATGTGGAGCTTCATTGTCATTTCATATGCCAACTCGTAGAAGATGGATCAGTGATGTTGCAGTATGTTGTAACTGAGGATCAGACTGCATACATTCTTACGAAGTCCATGATTCTAAACAAATTTGTAAAATTTGGGGACAACCTTGGTGTAGTTAGTAGAATAACCATTAAGGGATGGTATTAAAGTAATATTGTTATATTTTGCTTATAATGGCCATTTAAATAGTTTAGTTAGTTATAGGAACGTTCTATTATGTCTTTAGTTTTCGATTGTTTTCATTATTGAAATATCTTCTGCAATCACCTATTTAAGGAGTATTCCTCTCCTTTGTAGTATATTGATTATCATTTCAATAACCATCCTAAAATTACATTATAAAATAATCAAATCAATACAACCGTTACTCCAATCATAGAACATTAGGACAAGGCAAGCGCTAACACATGAGTCGGTACCACTATAGGAAAATCTTCCTTTTGATGATGCTAAGGTAATTTAGGGTTTATGAAGGCCCTTGGGAAAATGTATAGCACCAAGAATGGAACTAGATTTTGGTGCAATGGATTCAATCTTCAATATTTGGGGTCCTACATTCGACGGATTAGAGGCTAGGGTGGATAGGGTCACTCTTGCACAAGAAAACCCTATGGGATGGTGAAGATGACATAGGAAGGATTCATCAGAGCTTAAGGCAACTTGCCATCATAGGTTGGTTGTTCTTCTATTGTAAGGAGGAATTGGTCCACTTATAGCTACATCCATTTGATCAAGATGAATAAGATTATCTTTATATGTGTGGAAAAAACTAGCTGCAGTTCATATGCCGTAGTGCCTTGAGAATTTGGAATTGGTAGACTCCTAAGTGTTGATAAACTCTAGCCGCATGTGGGGATATTGATCTTAAAGATGTTTGATAAATTAAAGAGTAGCAGCTAAGATTGGTTGGAGTTCCATTGGATGAGCCATATCTTGATAAACAATGTAACCCATGTTTAGAGAGATCTTTGGTATTGATAACGCAAATGAGGTACTTCAAACTATGTGTTTTTTTTATATTGCATTGTTTATCAAAAACTTTGAGTTTGAACAATGAAATCAGAAATTTGTGTCTTAATTTTTATTGTTGCTATTATCTACACTGTCATTGGTAATATAAACCATGATACATTTTGCAAAATGTCAAAATTCTGTTTTTAATATTTACTGGTGCTATATTGTTTCCGCTGATCAACCTTGTTAATTTCAATCTATTACGTTACTTGAATGTCTTAAATTCTGTTGTCATATATAATTAAATTTGAGGAAAAATGAATGTCCATAGTTATACATGAAAACGCACACGCACATGCACACACACTCACATACTTTAAAAAATTAAGTAGCTAAATGCATTAGATTTCTTGATGAGGATGTATTTTCTTCGAAGCAATTGAAATCTCTTATGTCAACAGAAACATATTTGATGATGTTTAGAAGCAATTGAAATATCTTAATTTAACGTTAAACATATTTGATGATGTTGTTTTCATTATCAATAATTATGTGCCCTATGATATCACTGATGTTTTTAGTATTCTGATTTTTAGGAACACCTGCTGCTAGAATGAAAAAGGTCAATAGTTCTGAGGTAAAGAGGCGAAGCCGTGAGTTAACAACTATTTTTGAGTCGTTTGTGCCATATGCTGGCATGGAAGGTCGAGTAGAGAGAATATGGATAACAGATACTGCTGCTGATGGTATCCATTTGGTACGCACAATGTTTAATTTATAAACATGCATTATTTCAACACAAATGGATGTTTGGAGTGCAGCAGGTTTATAAAATCTGCTTGTGGTTTCCTGTTGGCAGTTGGTATTTAGCAGTTTTTTTCAAATTGGACAAGTCTTTTAACTGATGTCAAATACTGGTATTGGTACTGGGAAAATGACTTACAAGATTGTGCTTCAAGATACATTTTTTAATAATTGTATTATTCTGAGAACATATTTACTTCATTCTTTATATGGTGTTATTCATGTTTATCAATACAGTTGAAACTGCCCAAAACATATATAATCATTTAATAGGAAAGTTAAAACTCCTAATGTGATTTTCAGTGAACAATGCCTTTGAAATTTATAACTGATGTCTTGCTACAAGTTTTTAATCAGGCTGATACTACTGGTGTCAAGGGAGTCTTAAGTACATTGTATACATGCCTAGAAAATGTTTATAGTTCTCTTTTCATATGATAACTTTTATCTTTATCTAGAAATTAAACTTTGTCTATAACTCACCAATTTCTTTCTAGCCGTTTCATTGACAGACTGAATTTATCTTTATCATTTTGCACTTGTGACTGGCATCTTGGAGTTTCTCAATGCAATACTTTTTTCTGCCACTCCTCTTATGAATATGTTATGCTTTGTCACTTTACCGAAATGGTTAATTTGCATGCAATGAGTGTGTCCTGACTTAATTTGTTGTCTTTCATCCAACATTCCGTTGTTCAAGGTTGATGGTACCTTCTGATTTGCAACTGGCTTCACATATTACACAAAAATTAAAGGTAATTGCACCTCAATGCTTCTACCCTTTCAATCAACACATGTATCTCCTTCCTAAGTTGTTACCTCCTTTACTCCTGGTTCATACTCCTGAGTTTCCTCTACGTACTTCCATGGGGCTGTATTTTTCCCAAGTAACATTCTATCCAAGATCCAGCAGTAGAGGGCCTCCTTTCTAGCAGTCACCATCAGCTTGTGCTGGACATTGGCTTCTATAGAAGCTCTTATCCTTTTCACATCAATGATGTTGATGTCATTTTTATCCATAATTCCTCGACTAATGTCACGATCTGTGAGTAGGGTGTAAATGACATTCGGATATGGCCCTTCAGTAGGGAGTATCCCTACGCTTTTATCTTCTATATGGCTAAGTTAAATCACTTATTTTACAAATAGTTCCTTGTAATAACCCTTACTAAGTTCGCACCTAATTTCCCTAATTCTGTTCTTTTCCCCTTAAGTGCATTCTGTCAAACAGTTTACATCACTGTAATATTACAGTCTAGTTCACACAAGTCTTCTATACACTCACTCAATAGTGGGATTTTGACAAGCAATTGGCATACATTTAGGAGTGTGGGTTTTGTTTACAGTCTGGGTGTGTATAATGATCACATATGCATTCATGAACCAAATACTGGACAACAAGGAGCTTAGTTTAACTGTAATTAATGATCTTCAACAGATAAACAATTCCAATCTTTATTATCTTCCGTTATTGATCAACTAATGAGTGAAGTGCACTCAGATACTTACTGTTGAGGCGAGTTTTATGCCACTATAACATGCAGAATCGAATACTTAATGTTCCACGATGAAACACCAAATATCAAATTATCTTTTGAATAAGGAAGCTCATATGCTAAACAATGTATATGGATTTTGTGATCAAATGAGACAGCCCCAAAGTTCCTTCTTATTGTGGACTTAACTCAATTGTAATGATGTGATATGCTGGTTATCACAAAGGGACTTACGCTGTTCAAACAATGGATATCAACTACTTCAACTTACTTCCAACCAAACAAACTGCAAGAAGAAAGGATTTAGAAATTTTATCTAACTCCAAAAATGTAAGACAATGTTGATGATGGGGTGAGCCTCTAACTAGTCCTTGCTTTGTCGTGTCAGCTAGGCATAGGAGGGTGCTATCTTCTAAGGATGTGGGAATGGTTTTTATATTGTCAATAGTCATTCAAATACTTTATGAAGGCGCAAACTAAATAAACATTTCCAATAGAAATCAATTTAGGCCCAGACTAACCTTACACTATTACTTACAATCAGCAAGTACCAAACGGTATGGACGCTACCTCCACCACTAATCATCAGTCAATAATATCTTCCATTCAACTAAACACTACTTCTAACCAACATGAAATGAAATCCTAATGTAAGTGAGGAAATGAAGAAATTGTGCAATACTCCAAAGCAACACAAATAATCCACCATGAAGACCAACAATGAATTAGCAATTACTTTGATAGCATTATGGGAACAATTTCAACAAGTCTCTCTCCTTACAAATGATAAGAGTGAGGGTTTATATAGGAGCCCCAATTACAATGAATGGTTAGGATTGATTTGAAACCAATGGCCTAGATTAACTGATGCAGGAGCATCGGGTTGTTAGCAATCTTGTATCACCCAAAAATATTTCCCTTTTGTTTTGTTTGTTTTTCTGTTCCAGTTGGATAGTTTTTGTGTTTTAGGTAGTGATCGGTCCAGTTGGCTTGTTTTCTTATGCGATCATGTTGGTGTGTTCTAGACATCATGGAGAACTTTTGTCTAGCTTCACATCATGTTTCATTCTTTCTTGGAGAAGATATCCTAAGATTGGTCATGTCCTATATTGCTCTTCCTGTTCTAACAACCAGGTTGGTATGATTTGGCTTGCGATGGCGTTTCACGATCGACAATGCTAATTGGCGCATTGTTCGATGATCTTATGCTCATGGTTGACCTCCTTGTGTGATCGCGCTTCATTCCATATCTATTTGGAGGTGTTCTTATGGATTTAGGTCCTGACCTAAATGTTGTAATACGTTTTTCTTCTTCTTGGAGAATGTAATCTTTTATGGCCGACTTGTGGCTTGTGATCTTGTATATATTTGTAGTCTTGGTTCCTTAGTTTGGTGGAGTCAAGCAAGGAATGAGGATTGGGGCTTGGTAGTAGCTTAGCATCCAGCATGGATTTGGATTTTTGATTTTAAGAAGGCATGTATTTTTGGAATGTAAGCTAGCATGTTGTGCATGTATGATGTAAATCTTTGATTCTTGATAATAAGAAGGCCTGCGAGGCATGTTGCTTGTTCATTATTGAGTTCTTAATGATCTGGTATTGGTTGTTTCCACTGTGTTGACTCTTGCTGCATGGTTGGACCATCTCCATTGGGGAAACTCTGACTGTGACTGCATCAGATGGTATCAGAGCGAGGTTGAGGTATCTATGTTAGTAGATTCGAGTTCCTGACTTGTGAAGCCCTAGACTTGTTGATTGTGAGGTGGCAAAGAAGATCTGACTCACAATCACAGAGGACTTGCGCAAGGTGGCTAGGAAGGATTTGCTGTTGATTGTTGGGAGGTGAAGGCATACCAAGAGTGTACAGATAATTGAGTTGGAGGCAGGCTGCAAGTGTGTCTAAGAGATTGCCGATTAGAGAGGCAATTAGCACCTTGTAATCAGATCGCCGAAGCTGAGGCAGTTGCACCCGAAGATTGGTAGGATGCCGCCTAGAAGGATGAACCCTAGAAGGCTAGAACTAATGATGGAGGACTTCCGAAATGAGATGAGGATTGAGATCAGAAATGTGTTGACTAGATTGCGAAGGAATCCCGAGAGTGAAGAAGAATATGAGGAGGTTGCTGAAGATCTTGAGATTGTAGATGTTGAAATCCCTGCAGATGAAGAAAGATTGTTGAGAGCTATGGCACAAGTAAAAGTCATTGGATGGATGTTTCTACTTTCACTGGTTCATTGCATCCTGAGGATTTGATAGATTGGATTGGAGAACTAGAAGATTACTTTGAGCTTGAAAACTTCAGAGATCCACAGAGGGTTAGGTTAGGACAGACTAAGTTGAAGGGTCATGCCGCCTTATGGTGGAAAGAATTACAGAATGATAGGGAGGAACATGGTGAAATGAAAATCACTAGATGGAGGGTGATGGTTGCTAGATTAAAAGCTAAATTCATTCCTGAGGATTATAAATTAGAGTTGTTTAAGAAGTTGCAGAACATGAAGCAGAAAGACATGAGTGTGAAAGAATACACCGAAGAATTCTATAAGATGACTATCAGATCTGGACATCGAGGAGCATCTAAGGAGAGGGTGGCTAGGTATGTTAATGGTGTGAGATTTAACATTCAAGATGAGCTGAGTATGTTGAGGATTAGTATAGTTGGGGATGTTTATTAGTATGCATTGAAGGCAAAAGATAAGTTGAAGAGAAGACAAAGTAACCCTAGAGGAAGGGAAAAGCAAGCTATGAACAATGGCAGGGAGAACCATTGAAGTTGAACCTGATTAGAGAACACCTAGAAGAGGGAATGGTAGCAAGGAGTTCAAAGGTACTTGTTTCAAATGTGGTGGCTTAGGGCATAGGGCTTTTCAATGTTCTGAAGGATCTAGTAAGAACATGAGAAAACAGAATCTGGTGGCACATGAGGGACAAATTACTGATGAACTTGTGGCAAATGAAGCAAAACCTGAGATAGGAGAGTCTCTTATGCTTAGGAGAGTCATGTTGAGTAAGAAGGAAGTTGAACCTATACAAAGGAGAAATTTGTTTAGGACTGTTTGCAAATCAGGAGGTAATGTTGTAAGGTTGTTATGGACTATGGTAGTACTAATAATTTAGTCTCAGAAGAGATGCTGTAGAAGCTTGGATTGGAGAGGCTTAAATATCCTTGTCCTTATGGGATAAGTTGGTTTTCAGATGAACACATGGTGGAGGTAAAAGAATAGTGTTTGGTCAATTTCAACATTGGGCCTTACAGAGATGAGGTGTTATGCGATGTGGTGACTATGACTACTTGTCATGTTCTATTGGGAAGACACCTTGGAAATTTGATAGAAGAGCTATTCATGATTGTAGAAGAAACTTGGTCACAATAGAGAAAGATGGACAAAAGTTTACTCTAGCTCCTTTGAGGGAAGCAAAGGAGAGAAGTGAAAGGAATATGAGCATGGTGAAGAGTTATTGTTCATAGAAGCAGAATACAAAGGTTAGTGTGGATCGGAAGAAGGATCTTGAAGGCGGATTTGATGAGGGTAAGCTGGTATCAGACTGTAAGAAGGGTAAAGTGAAGCAACATTAGACCTTGGTTGCTAATCAGGTGAAGATTTGTTACAAAGGTAGATCAGTTATGCAGAAGAGAGAAGGGAGTGATCTGAGTTCTGATGCTATGTGAGATAAGACAGGGTAAGTGCAGGGCAAAGTAGGCTGATGGATCTGACAGAAGAGAGTGCAGAGGTACAAAGACAAAGAGTTACTGATAAGGAGCATATTTGGATAAAAAACAAGCATGGGATTTATGTTCCACGTCTTGTCAAATGTTCATAAGTGTCTCTTATGGAACATTTTCTTTTCACCTGGGTGTCTGATGCAGGAGCATCCTTGGGTTGTTAGCAATCTTGCTTCCACCCAAAAATGTTTCCCTTTTGTTTTGTTTGTTGTTCTGTTCCAATTGGGCAGTTTTTGTGTTTTAGGTAGTGATCGGTCCAGTTGGCTCGTTTTCTTATGCGATCCTGTTGGTGTGTTCTAGACATCATGGAGAACCTTTTTTCTAGCTTCGCATCTTGTTTCATTCTTTCTTGGAGAAGATATCCTAAGATTAGTACGGTCCTATATTGTTCTTCCTGTTCTAACGACGATGTTGGTATGTTTTGGCTTGTGATGCCGTTTCACGATTGGCGATGCTAATTGGCACATTGTTCGATGATCTTATGCTCTTGGCCGACCTCCTTGTCTGACCGCGCTTCATTCCATATCTATTTGGAGGTGTTCTTATGGATTTAGGTCTTGACCTATATGTTGTAATACATTTTTCTTCTTCGTGGAGAATGTGATCCTTTATGGCTGACTTGTGGCTTGCGATCTTGTATATTTTTGTAGTCTTGGCTCCTTAGTTTGGGGGAGTCAAGTGACGAATGAGGGTTGGGGCTTGGTATGCTCATGGATCTAGATTTCTGATTGCAAGTTGGCATGTTGCTGGGCATGTATGATGTAAATCTTTGATTCTGGATAATAAGAAGGCCTGCGAGGCATGTTGCTTGTTCTTTATTGAGTTCTTAATGATATGGTATTGGTTGTTTCTGCTATGTTGACTCTTGCCGCATGGTTGGACCATCTCCATTGGGGAAACTCCGACTGTGACTGCATCATTAATTCATAGAAAACTCTAATTAGGGTTACTACAATCATTAAATACATAGCCAATGATTATGAGGCACCACCCTATGGGCCAATGAGAAAATTACATTCCATATCCCATTGAGGATGAACCAATGAGAAAATAATATGTTCCACATGTCCATTTGTGAATGATTCTGATTGGATGATCTTGGAGATGTCAACTTGGAGCTCTCTGATTGGTTGAATGATGACTGGACACCACCTCAGCTTGCTTATCTTTGATCCTTTTTTAAATTTTGTCTCTTCATCCTCTTCCTTTACGAAATTCGTTCATTGAACTTGTCCTTGGAATTTTTCTTGATATCTCAATTTTCTTGAAGTGACGGGTTTCCCTCTATTGATCACGGACTTGTAAATCTTCATGTCCTTGAACCCTTGATGATGGCAGTCTTTCTCATTTGTAGACCTTTCTTCCTTGCATAATTTGATCAACCTTGTATGGTGAAGTCCTCTCCCAATGTTTGTGACATCCTTGATACCTTTGTCCATTACCTCCTTGGCTCGAAATCATTTAGCCTCGATCCGTCATAGGGACAGATTAGAGTCCCTAACAACTTGTCCTTGAATTGAATCCTGTTTGATCCTTATGGAAAATTGATGTAAATAGGGACAAGTTGATTTCCCTATAAGATAATCCTTATTCTTCAAGCATTTAATCAAGTGGAAAGTTGATTTGCATAGGGACATATGATGTCCTTGAATTTGAATTTGAACTTGTCCATAGAATTCTCCTTGCTTTGTTCAAATCTGGACTTATCGACATCCCTGCTTGATGAAAGGCTTGATCTTGAATCCTCTAAGTCTCCTTCTTGAATGTATCAAGTTCCTTTTGCCTTGTTGAGGAATTATCCATGTTGTATTTGCGTTGTTGAATCCTCCCTGCATTATCTTGAAGTGTTGTCCTCCTTTGAACTTGATCGCTTTAGGTTAATCCTCCTTCATTGCTATCCTTGGCCTTGAGCTTGAATTTGTCTTCCACTTTCTTTTGCTCACTTGCTTGCAACTTTCCCTATCTTTAATCCGGACATGATTCTTGGTACAGAGCTTGAAGTTAGTATAGCTTAAGGGATTAAATAAAGGGACCAATTTCAAACTTTTAAAACCTTTGTTTTTATCCTTAAATTCAATTCCAAGACTTACAAAATTTACACTCATTAGCTGCAAATGAAACGTGGAATTGAACAAAGTCCATAATGAGTAAATTGATCCTTAAATGCCTCAAATTTGCAAAGAAAATCACAACTTTGAAGTCATGAAGTTTAACAAAATTTCTGAAGACAAAGTTTGAAAACTAAGTCTGAGGACTAAGTCTGCAACTAGGCAAAATCAGACTTCAAAATCTTGCAAACCATACTTTTAGATGACCAAAAATTATCCTCAAAATGGAAATTTCAGACTTTGTCATAAAAGTATAAATTCTGATTTTCTGAGGACTGCATATAATAAGTCTGAAAATGTCCGTAAATAAGTCCTACCACCATGACAAATGCACTTCAATTAATGACCAAAGGTTCCAACATGAGTTTGAAGTCATATTATGAGCCAATCATGAGAAAGAAAGTACTTTTTACCATAATGTGAAATTCTGATTTCTGAAGACAAACTTTGAAACATACAAAACACAGTGATTTGATGCAAGATTAACCTCCCAACATGCAGAGATAAATTCTGGATTGATTGTGCAAGTTATGAATTTATTATGATTTTTGAAAAAATTGCCCTTGTTAGGAGAAGTTTCAGGCTTAGTCTGAAAACTAACGCTCCTTCAGCCTCTTGTGGTCTTAGAATTCAGATTTTATCCCTTTAAGGCAACGTTATCCGGAGACGGGGAGACTTTGAGGTCTCCGGTACCGGTACGCCTATTTTTCAAAAATAGGAGACAGGGGGTACTTGGAGACGGCAATTGTTTTTTTAATATAATTTAATAATTTTTCAAAAATACCATAGATTCATAACATAGTGCTTTGAAAACAAGAACAATGGAAAGTTATAAGTATGAAGTTATGAACATTGAACATTAAAAGTTTAAAGAGTCAAAGACTAATACTAAATAGTAATGTCATATTAATATAGAGTCAAATAGTTCAAAAGTTCAAAACTCTTATTGCATATCTCATAGTCATATCTGATTTATGAATATCGCATATGATCACCATCATATCAATAATCAGATTAGCAATCGCTGAGATTATCATTACATATTGAAATTTGAAATTCAAAAATATATAGTTTGATGCTAAATCTCTGATATGCAAACAAAAGACTCAAAACTGTAAACAAAAATCAGAAATCTATCTATCTCATCTACTCCACAAGGTTGTGATCATCCATCTCAAGGTCTTCAGCTATGATGCTGTCCAGAAACTCATCACTCTCCAACTTAGGTTCCTTTGATGGTAGTATAACTAGGGGCAATTCATTAAGGCCATTTGGTTCAACTGCTTCTTCCACCATGATTGCAGCATATCCATCATGTGCATTTTGGTCCCATTTTGCTGAAGGACCCTCCATATATGTAGGATCAACACAAGACAAAAGGCGAAGTGTGCTATGAATGTACACCGGGTTCTCTGCTTTCTTTGACCCCAATCGGTTCCTCTTCAATGAATGAATAAAACCATAAGTACTCCAATTCTTCTCACTAGCTGAAGAACTAGCCACTTGTGAGAGCAATCTTATTGCAAATGATTGCAACTCAGGACTATCACCTCCATGGTTCCACCACCATTCTATAGGGTCTTTCTTTGCTCGCATATCATATAAAGCTTCCTTTTGATGTAAAATTACCTTGCCCACGTGAAAACTTATTCCATTGACTCCTTATAACCGAAGCCTCTTCACCTCGACCATAAATCTTTTTTATTGCAGCCCAAAATCCCTTCATTACCTCTCTATACTCACGTGGAGCCCTCTTCTTGGTCTCTTCTGTATTATGCCATTTAGGATTTAAGGCATATGCAACACAATGAAGGGGTGTGTTCAATTTACTCCATCTTCCATGTAGTTTTTCTTGTATCAAAGGATATAAAGAAGGATCTCTAGCATATGTTATTGTCTTGATTCTTTCACACATGGAATCATTTATTTATTTGAATTTTGTCTATTTAATATTTATTAAAAATGTTAAATCATAAATGGCCTTGCTAAAATACATTCAAATAAGGGTCAAAATCATAAAATGACTTAATGTTGTATTTTAAATTTATTTTTTAATTAGGAGACGTGGGGGAGACTTCATTTTTTGGAATCGGAGACTTTGATTCTTCAGGAGACTTCGCCATGAAGTCTCCGGCTATTTTGAAGTCTCCGGAGACGTGAAAAGTCTCTGAGACGCGTCTAGAGGGGGGGAGATGGGTCTCCGGGTAACACTGCTTTAAGGCGTCTGCAATGAAAGCAATTGAGGATGGATGACTTGGGGATTTTTCTATGAATTTTCCAAAAAAAAGTCGAACCCTTATGTGTTTTCAGACTTTAAGTCTGCAGATATCTCACTTACAGCCCTCTTGGTGCCTCCAAATTGGTCTTAGAACTCATATTTTGTCCTGCAACAAGTTTCCATGTGATTTGGTGACTCAAAAATTTCCAAGGATTGTTTTCCAAAATCGAACCCTTATGGAGGAGTTTCAGATTTAAATCTGAAAACATTCATGTCTTCCATCAACTCATCACTTGGATGCTTACCATGATCTAGGAAAAAGTTCTGATTTTTTTTTCTTCACAATTTCTTTGCAATCTGATTTCTATGGTCACCTCTGATATTTTCCTCTTGCTGGGTTCAAATTCCAGCCTTCCTCCACCTTGGACGATTTCCTAATGGACTCTTTGGCTCTTGCTTTAACCAATTCTTGACTATGAAGTCAATCCACCATTCACTTATGTATTTCTTCACTGCTGCTGGGGGTCTTTTAAAGGAGTTTTGGGTTGAACTCTCCCACACAGCCAATGTGGGATTAAAAAAACATTACGATGAAGTTTGTGTATGATGTATTTTAATTAATTTCCCTTTATAATTATATTTATTTTTATTTTATTTCACCAAGGGAAAATCGACCAGCTTAGGGACTCCATAATCCTTCAAATTTGCCTTGTTCCCAGTTAAATAATCTTCCTTGTCCATAGAGGGGAGAATCGACCCTCATAGGGACTAATATAATCCCAATACTTGACATTTTCACTTAACAAAAATGGCCCTCAAAGGAAAAAACGACCTGCGTAAGGACTTGGGGAGATTTCATGCTCATTTGGACAAAGGGAAGCTCTTCTTCCATTAGGATTTTTCTGACTTTGGAGCTCAAAAATATTCCAAGTGTTGGATAGTGGAAAAACCATCTTCATTGGGACAAAGGGGAAAATCCGTGTCCATAAGGACTTGATAATTCCCTTAAAATTTTCGAAGTATAGAGCCCAGTGGGAAATCGATCTGCATCTGAACTCTTAACTTTGTTCCTTGTTCTTGATATCTAGAAGGGGAAAGTCGGCCCCCATATGGATAAATTGATCCAACACTTAGTTTTTTTGTTGCAAATACCTCCTCATGAGTGGAAAATCGATCCCTATCTGGATTTTCGTGATTTTTCAAGGGGAAATTCTATTTCCATCTGGATTTTATGCATTTTAAAAGGGAAAATTGATTTTCATAAGGATTTTTAACATTTTAAGTATGAAAATCAAATTTTATAAGGATTTGAAGCCCTTATCCATAAAATATAACTTTATAATATATTTTGGACTATTTGACTAGACAAAATATTAGGACACTTAGTAATTTTATCTCAACCCATTGCAACTTGACCTAGTGTGACCTTAATCTGAATACTCTTATTCTCATTGGCAACTTGATTACCTAAACACTCCTCAATCTTTTGAGCTCCGAACTGCTAAAACCTAACAACTATGAGCGAAAAGAGGGGGTCCCCGCTTGCAATGGGGCAATGGTTTGAAAACCTCACAACACATATAGGTGTGGCTTTTATAGTGTTCCCTTGATGAAGTCGAAGAGACCATACCTATCAGCAACATGTCCAACTTTGCCAGTGCCAACTCGAACCCAATTTTGAATATTATTTCTGTGAAGTGTACGAACTCTGTTCTTGACTTTCCTCTGTAGATAGTTCTCATGTGAGTGCTGCAACTTTACATAGTGACGTTTGGGCCAATGGAATGGCTATTGGGAAATGATTCAAAAATGTATTCTCCATTCAACAACAACAATGATTCATCATGCAACAATCACTTCTTCCAGGACTATTTCGCAGTGCAGCGTTATTTAGATCCATCGGAGCATATGAATAACAAAGATATAACTGTCTTCTACTGTTCTTCAAGCGCTAATATCATTTGAAGACTCCAATATACTCGCCCGAAACATTTCAATATATTCTACCCGGCATATATTTCAAATGTTCCCATACAAATATTTAATCGCGCCCCCCGTACCTCTATCTGTTAAGTTTTAGGATAGCTGCAAATGTAATAGCACTCTATGTTGTATGTGTTTTCCAAATGCAACAATCTCTCTTTCATTTATATTGGGAATGTGGCTAGGAGAGACATGTCCCTTCATGGGACATGTCTATTCATTATTATTTATAAGAAAGGACATGCCTCTTCCCATTAACTATAATTTAATCAATCTTATAATGTTTCATCAATCAATTATTAATTAAGAATAATATAATAATTTAATATTGTATATTAAATTTCATATGATTAATAATAATATAACATATATATTTTATTATTATTAATCGACATATATTATATGCATTCTAATGATCATACGACTGAAGCTGCAAACATTAAAACTCCCTCTTAGCTAGGGAGGATGATCAAATAGAATGTGTAGTGGTCTCCTACGTCAACAATTATGAACCTCACCATAGCTATACAAGACATCAACACTCCCTCTTAGCTAGCGAGGATAAATCAATCCAATGTCAACACTTATATGACACTTGACAACATCAATCATATGATGTAAGCAATAAAAGCATCATTCTCATGATGTAATCAATTGAAACAGTCTCAAGATGTGGATTGCCTCCATCGACGATTCTATCCACAAGCTCTCAGGTGGATTGCCTCCATCGACGATTCTACCCACAAGCTCTCAGGTGGATTGCCTCCATCGGTGATTCTATCCACAAGCTCTCGTGTGGATTGCCTCCATCGGCAATTCTATCCACAAACTCACGAGCTTTAGAGTGGATTGCCTCCATCGGCGATTCTATCCACAAGCTCTTGTGTGGATTGCCTCCATCTGCGATTCTATCCACAAACTCACGAGCTTTAGAGTGGATTACCTCCATCGGCGATTCTATCCACAAGCTCTTGTGTGGATTGCCTCCATCGACAATTCTATCCACAAACTCATGAGCTTTAATGTGGATTGCCTCAATCGGCGATTCTATCCACAAGTTCTATCTATTATGATCTGTTTCAGCCATCACAAGATGTCTATCACAATAGAAGGTCAAGTTATTGTAAGATTGTTACCTTTCAATAACTCTTACAAATACAAGTAATAATCATTTGGAAGTCCTCACTTCCTCATGATGTACACAGGGGGCAGGCCCATTACAAATATGGAGTCACACACATGACATCCATCATGCCTTAGTGCAGAGGGTCAAAACAAGGGATTTCACCTCAAACTTCTCTGACAGAGAAGAACTCATTGAGAAGATATCAATCTGTTGATCATCCAAGATTGATTAAGATGAACTTTCAGACTCCCTCTGAGTCTGATATCAATCTTCTTAGCTCCTCATCCAAAGTTACCTCTGAAGGGTTAGATTCCCTCTGAAAACAATTTCTTGTGCTTCTGTCCTGAAGGTATGTTAGAGAGAGATTACAAATAGCTTATAAACTAAACTATCGCATACGAAAATACCAAAGATAGAAGCATACAAGATTTTGCTAGCCAATATTATAGCATAAATTTCAAACTCAATAATTCATGTGCATTAATAAAACATGGAATACTTATCTTAAGTTTCAAATATTTCCGTTTGTAAGGTGAGCCCATATAGGAAATATCAACTCTCATCAAAATTTGAAGTTGTTTGCAGCGGACATGCTGCAAGAGGTCATAATGTTGTTTGTGCTAGCCATGTCGACGACCTTCATGCAGAGCGACTGCCTAAAGTGGATGATCACCATTTTCTCACTCTCCACTAAGAATGGTTCAAATGGAAATGTAACATTGGTTATTATTCCCCACACAATGTACAATTCCCACTCTTATATCGTTGAACAATACTCATGTCCTCTTGTGAAATGACTTGATTTTTCCAAGAGAGGTGACATCTATAATTAATTCTTTGTTTCTAGAAAGAGACACTTCCTTGAATACATTCTTCTTTGTTAATGGTCTACCACGATCATAGCAAATTAATACATCTCTTTAATGAAAGCCGCTTTCAGGAATTTCACATAGACCCGTACATAGTCCGTCATAACTTTTGAACCCCACACTTTCTCTCCAATCGCTTCGGTGAGATTCTTCAAAATTTGTTTTTCACCAACGTATCCAAAATTCAGAAAAATCCAACGGTGGATGTGTGAGATATGGTCCTTGTACAAAGACTATATTTTCCTAGACAGTCACACATTCACCATCAACAAACTACTCTCTTATATTTGCAGTTTGGCTGTGACACCATGTTAAGTTTTAGGATAGCTGCACATGTAATAGCACTCTATGTTGTATGTGTTTTCCAAATGCAACAATCTCTCTTTCATTTATATTGGGAATGAGGCTAGGAGAGACATGTCCCTTCATCGGACATGTCTATTCATTATTATTTATAAGAAAGGACATGCCTCTTCCCATTAATTATAATTTAATCAATCTTATAATGTTTCATCAATCAATTATTAATTAAGAATAATATAATAATTTAATATTGAATATTAAATTTCATATGATTAATAATAATATAACATATATATTATATTATTATTAATCAACATATGTTATATGTATTCTAATGATCATACGACTGAAGCTACAAACATTAACACTATCCTCCCGTGTTTGAATGTAACTTCGCAAGCCATTATAATCTCGGTGCTTGTAGTTTTTGGCGGCCCCCACACACGAAATACATATTAATTTATTAAATAATATAATCAAAGTTCTCTATCGCAATAAAGTGTGGCTGGCTCTAATGCACTTCAGAAATATATATTCAAATTTAATCAAATGCTCCATATATTCACGCACTTTGAAATAGATTATATCCTCAACAATAAACCCCGTCCCCAATCTCCCAAATTATTTCCGTGAAATCTCCATTATTATTATTTACGCCATCAAATGTTTAAACATTAAAAAAAAGACAATATTGTTCCGCTAATAAAATATGGCCCACTTTAATTGCCGTCAATAATATATTCATTCAACATCAATCTAAACATTAATCTCTGAATAAACTTATCCCTCCGATAATGTTTTTCTTATCCATTAAAACTTTATTCTCATGAATAGTAAAATGCATCTCCATCCTGCGAATCTGTCAATCATTATATTCCAACTGAGAAGCCTGCATGACTCCTCCAAGTCCATTTAGGATAGATTATTTCACTGCTGAAAATGGTGACTTCAGGTTTCCATCCTGAGCCAATAAATCTAAGAACTATCAGAAATAATACAAACAATATCAAATCATTCCATCCCCCATCCATTCTCCGCAACTCCATTTATAATATTTTTTTTTCAGTTTCATTCAGTTGCTTTCTCGTACAATTAGCATCTTCAGTTAATTAATTGCCATATCCTTAAGTCAATTATTAATATTACCTTTGATTAATTTTTAGGTAATAATAATAATTAATTATTATTTAATCCTCACTTTTGAAATATTCAGTGTAACACAGGACGCGTCCCCCCCCC
>MU226210.1:1123691-1149118 GCA_018584345.1 Thuja plicata
ATATATATAGCCTACTAATACAGCCTTCTGGGAAACAATATTTATAAAAAGCATCTTTGAGAAGTCTGTCCCATAATATATGAAAGTAAAAGATAATTATTCAGAGTAGTGATTTCCTATTACATCTATCACACGGCCATGATGATTTTGTTTCTTTTGTACTAATGTGTGGTCTAATGATAGTACTTCCATTCTACCATTTCACTCTATCTTGAAGCTAGTTCTTCCTCTTTTTAATCACAGTGGTGTCTTCTGTCTCAAAGTTCCCGTCTAACTCCTCAGAGTCTGATTCGCTCCCTGTCATTATTTCCAACGTCATCCTCTCTAAAAAAAAATTGAACCAATCTTCCTCTTGGGGATATCTAACATGACGAAATGTAAAGAGGAAGTCTAGATTTCTTCTGATAGTGGGTCTAGATTCATAAAGGAGTACATATCCTCTGCGATGAAGATAGGAGACGAGGGAACAAGACTACCACCTATCAAAGGCATATCATAAAATCTAGGTTTAGGGTAGTTAAGTCATCCCTAATGTTCTGGACGACTTTACCCAAATTGTTCATATATTATCTTTTGTAGATACACCTACACAGACGTCCAATTTCGCCCTTGCCTGGGTCAACCTGAATGGAAGAGGAAATGAACATGGATGAAATGTCTAAATTAACTCTATATTGGTTTGTATTCATGATGAATTATTTTCCTAGGATCATGTATACTACTCGAAGGATTAAGTTATGGGTAGTTAACATAATTGTTTTCAATCTTTTGATGGATATTTCTTCATCGAAGGCAATCTGAGTCTTTGAGCTTTTGAGTTTGATTGATCTAGACATATTCTAAGGATGACGGGGAAACATGAAGGAGGTTTGAGGGAATTCATATCTACAGAAGACCCTATATAGCCTCCGATGTTTTCTTAGTTTTAGTATAAGAAGGGAAACCGTTCTTATAACCGACTTGCTAATTATTACCTACCTTAGGTGCTTAGGAATATAAATAAGAGCATTTGAAATTGTTTGTCCCTAGGCATACCTACTTTTTATATAATGTTTTTTTGTTTAGTTGCTTAGGTGGAAGCTAATCTTAACCAAAGCATATTGTTCGATATAAATTCTTGTCTGGTGAAGGTTACTAACCTATTGTTTCATTAATTTCTCTACTGTAAAACAAGGTATAAAACCTCAGCCTATGTAATTTCATAAAATTCGACAACACCAGTATCCCTTGTTTGGTCCAAGCATTATACATAAATATAAAGAATAAATATGTAAGCATATGTTTGCAACTATATGTTTATATATATTCTAATATATATCTATAACATTCTATTTATATCTGTTCCTTCGGGACTTCTTTGGTTCTGTTGTTATGAATGGTGTATTTTGTTCATATTAGATGGTATGTACTTCTAATTAAACAAGGCAATATTCTATTTTTCTATGTCAAACTATCTATCTTTTCTCTGTTAAAGTTGTCTTTTAATAGCATTTCTGTATGTCCTTCAAAATAATAAATTTTTTTTACAGCTTATATTATTTTTTCCTCCATTGGTTGGCATATAAAAATGTACTCTATATTATAAACTTTGAGAGATTATCAACTCACCCCGTATTAGGAAAAAAAAGGGGGGGTGTCATGTTATCTAATGTTGATCTATGACCCATTAAAGACTCTTAGAAATGCTTCCATAGATCTAAAATAAAACCATTTATATCAGTCTTCCTTCATAGTAAGTCCTACTTCAGAAATTTCTACGATTATGAACATTTAACCTAAGATCTTACTCTTTTAAGCTTTAAAACAATCATGCTTCTTTAAAAACTATGGAACCATCATAGATTATATAGCAGTAATTATATCCAAGAGTGTTCATAATTTTTACACCCAATAAATGATAATCCTTAAGAAACTATCTACTCATGCCATTCTATACGAAAGGGAAGAGTCTATAAATTTGTTCCACATATTTTGTAAAACCCTTAAGAAACTTTTTGTCCAGCCCTTACTATACAAAAGGGGAGTTTATTAGCTTCTGTAATGCATTAAACTAAAAAAGACTTATTTATATCTACCATTATTATGTCTTCATACTCTCTAGCTATTTACATTTGATGATGATGAGTCCGTCCAATTCATCCTTCTCCTCTTCTTCTTCAAACTCAGTAACTGTTGTCTGCCTTTAGCATGAATCTTCAAACCCTTCTACCAGATGTTCTTAGCTATAACTGATGCTATTTTTTTAATGTTGTCAAGATTCACATTCTCCATAGATTTCGGAACATGATATCCTTCCTCCTGAAGGTATTTACAAAACCAAAGTGTATCGGTAATCGGAGTAACCCTCTTCTATTTAAGTAAAAATTGTATGTTTCGTTCCACCACAGCCCAGTTTGCATCAAAAGCTTCCTTATTCCAAAATACCATAGTTGTTCGTCAAAGGATGTCATATTTTTATGCTAGACTACCAATTTGATCCCTCATATAAACCTATGGGTACGAGATTTCAAGATTTTGGTTTACACTGTAGACAACATTCTCCAATCCCAACAAAATTTTGTTAGCGAAAATTTTCCTACATAGGGTTACAATATCACTTTTGGAGATCCTAGCTAGGAATAGGCAGGAAATGAAGGACCCCACAATTTCCCCATTCGTCCTCAAAGTAAACTCAAAATCGTTATTTCCTTCTTTAAAAATCAACTCAATAGCCCTCCGAACAAGACCATCGGAGGGAATGAGGATGCGATTGTAGCGTTATGGCTAGATACTGTCTCTAAACGTCATCTGTCTATTACCTATGACATGAAAAACCAGAATATGGGTGTCCATAGATAAAAATTTGAAATGGTATCACAGTGTTAGAAGGAAAATTTCAAGCAATTGTGAAAAAGAGAAGGACCCGTATATTTAGAGGGTACGAAAGCCTCTAGAAGAGTACTCCACTCAAAGAAAACTTTATGGTGATCATAAAGACAATGATTACACTGATTTTATTTAGATTGGGAAATGCATGAGGGTATTGTCATTCATAAAGAGAGATAACACCATTATTATTTAGGTTATTATATCACGGGAAGTTAAGGAGAAAGTAAATTCAAATGAGTAGTTTGCTAAGTGGCTATTTTATATATTTTAAGATAGATGTGCCTGCCAATCAGCGATAGTTTTAGTGGCGATTATTTGCCATTTGGCGAATATCTCCCGTCGACTATCAGGGATTTGGTGAATATATTTTGTCTATTGGGTTTGCCTAATCGCCCAAACCTTATAAATATTGGGTCGAATGCCCAGGCCCATTGCCCCTCTGTTTATTTAATTTTCTCCATTTCTACTACAATATCGCCAATCGAATGTATTTTTTACACATGGTAAATTTTAAATATTCGCCTACAATTTCAAAGTGGTCCCAAATTGATGGCCTATATTCACTAATGGTTTTATACATATATATTTATAGGCGGCCCCAAATTTTCCTGACATTTGGCGGACGCATGTCTCAAACCGACGCATTTTTGCCAACTTTATTAATCGTAGAAATTTATTGGGCGACCCATAATTGCCTTAGAAATAACATAAGACGTGTTAAAATTGCGTGGGCTTTGCCAAATATTTGTATACCTAATACCTCCTCAAAAATTTGTGAAAAAGGATTGGTATAAATACATTCATAGGTCAGGGTTATTTTAAACAATTTGGTTCAGTTGGTTCTGATATCTCTATTTGATCGATAGTGAAGTTTTAGACTATTGAGTGCATTGGAGATTACAATTAAGGCAAAGGTAAGTGATTATTATTATGATTCCTTATTTCACCTGAGGTTTCACCTCTATCTGTCTGCGACTCTGCAGTTTTGAGTTCATTCTTATTTAGTGGGGACCTGTTAGTGGTTAGTGCTATCAGTTGTGGTCACCAGGGAGACCTCAGACATGTTTTACGACCAATGAATCATATTTATATATATTATAGTCAATTGTCACGTATTCAACAAGTTAACATTTTTTTGGAAGCCTTTATTTCGTTGGAGATGTCGAACAAGAAAAAGGGTAAGGCTCCTGCATGTGGGGAAAGCCAAGAGAGGCTACTTAGGCCAGCAAAATGCAGAACCTTATCATCATACTTTGGTGTTGGAAACATTTCTGGCCAAAATTGGGAAGCTACTTCATCACAATTAGATTTACAATATTCACAACCTGAACCTACATGACATATTGAACAAGTCGGCGAACCTGGTATCTCAAATCACGATGAACTTGAAGAAGATTTCTAGGTAAATACCCAGAGTAGCCATAATGATATAAGCAACTTGGATGAGGCAGAGAATGCCAGAGATGATGATGGTGCAGGGAAGAAGAAAAGAAAATACAATTCAAAAAAGGATAGAGAATCAAAAAAAGATTGTATGTGGGATCTATCGAGGAATTTTCAAATAGAATGGGTGTCAAAGTGTCCATTCATTGAACCAGTGGAGCTCTGGTAGAATGCATATGTAAGATTTGCACCAAGATAAATAAGAAGGAAAAAAAGGTGCAGCTAAAAATTGACACCATAGAGAAGCATATGGGTAAAGTTTACAAAAAGAAAACCATTGATGAAGTTAAAAAATTAGTGATAAGATGGAAAACAAAGGAGGAATATCAACATGATAGGAATGTAGAATTATTTGAATTTCATCAGAATATACACATGAATCCTACTGAAGTTAAAGGCTCTATTGAAGCTTATTTTGGAAGAGCAATGAAAGTAGAACAAATGAGAAAAGTTGTTCAGTTAAGTGTTGTCATTTATATTTTGAGCAGAGGGTGTCCTATGACACACTACCCATCATTGAGTTCTTTATTACACTTTCTAAAATTTTGTAACTATCCTAACAGTCACTGGTCAATAAACAGTGGATGGGAATGGGCAATTTGTCTTGCCGAGGTTGAAAAAGAGGATCTAAAGACAAAAATTGAAGAGTTAAACTTTATTGCATTGTCTTTCTAGACGAGGTTACAACAGTAGATAATACTTCCTGGGTATGTATGCATGTTTATACTGTACACAATTTTGTCTTCTAACCTCATCTTCTAATTGTTGCTGAAATGAAGGATAATATGACAACAAAAAAATTATTTGAACTAGTAAAGAGTTCGCTAATTGAATATGGAGGTATAGATGACATGATGATTGCCAAAAAGTTGGTGTGTGTTGGAGCGAACGGAGCTTCAGTATTGCAAGGCCACAGGGGAAGTCTTTGCACAAGGATACAAAATTCTTGTGCACCCTACATTACTCCCATTCACTGCATGGCCCACAAAATGAATCTTTCTTTTGGAGTTGTTAGCAAGCATGCTCCTGTACAAAAATTTGAAGTTTTAATCAAAGAGATATATCAATACTTATGTCAAAGTCCAAAATGATTTAGGGAATTTCAACACTTTTCTGAAGGACTAACCGATGGGAAGAAGCTTCTTGAGGATAATGATACCATATGGATCTCTTTGGATGGAACAACGCATTGAGTTTTTTCAAAATATAAATCGTTTCTTGGTCTAATGAACTCAAGTCGTGAAGAAGCAGGGCAACCAAAATTTCCTGAGCTACTGCGAAGGTTAAGTAATGTAGAGACACTCTTAACGTTAGCAGGTCTTCTCCCCATGTTGGAGTAAATGAGAAATATAATGAACAAGGCCCAACAAAGAGCTATGTATATTGCATAATATATTGTGCTATGTAAATTGATATGTGTGAAGCTCGAGAATCTCTATCGATCATGCGATGATGTAAAATTTTCCAGCTGGATAAAAGTCACAAATTTGGACAATCTTGATAACTTTTAAATATCTGTGCAAAGGGGGAGTTATGTACAGAAGTACATGAAGTTGAGATACGAATGCACTACTTTTCCAAGGTCGAGTCTGAGGAACTTGGAAAGAACCCCATGAAGTGACTATCAAGTGTAAGGGAAGACTTTACCAAGATCGTTGAGTCTGTAAATGCTTCTGTGAAGCACATTGCCTATGATCTTTCCTCAAAGATTAGAGAAAGATTCCCTCTAGTCAAACTACTTGAATCCATGGCTATTGTGTTTCCTCGATATTGGAGTATCAACAATTCAAAAGATTTTTGAACTAACCTACTAACTTTGATAGATCATTTTTGCAAAACCAAATAGTTCAATTGAGTAAATCTAAATGGAATTTTAAATGAATCTCGTTTGAGAGAGCAATCAGGCCACTTTTCACAGACAATGAGGGAACAATATAATATTATGCAAAACCCCCACGAAGATGGATTGGTAACAAGGCTTTGGAAAAATCTAGCTCAAAGAGAAATGTTGATTGATCCAATATCAAAAATTTTCAAGCTTGCTGATTTATATCTGACCATGATATTGGGGTCAGTGGAGGATGAGAGAGTTTTCAGTTCTTTGGGGTTCCTAAAGTCAAAGCTAAGAAACAAACTAGACAAGAATTTGCAAAATTGCTTGAGGCTCTATACATCCAGATATGATGTCAATACTTTTCCTTATGATAGGGCACTGAAATTGTGGAGGAAGAAATGTCAAAGAAGAGGGTTGGGAAACATTTCAAACCAAAGTGGGAGTGCCAAAGACAATGATGCCAGTGACTCATGTACTAGTACTGGTACTGGTAGCATTGAACTTCAGTTAAGCGGATGTATGTAAAGTGAAGAAAACATAGCGAAGAACCAAGGAAACTATGATGTTGATAGCAATGAATCTGAGGATCATGATAATGAGATGATGTGAAAAATTGAATCGTTGTCGAAGTAGAAGTTCCTAGGCATTTATTAAAATTATTTTTGTAGTCTACTGTCATTATCTGTATCTCATCATTAATCATGCATAATAGCATATTCCAATGTCAAAAACATGAATGTGGTTGATAATGTCATCAATTCTACAATTAATAATGGTTTTTTATTTGCATTATTAAGCTCAAATGGTACAATTCTTGAAGATTTTCATTATTTTTTTGAAAATATAGCAATTATACAATTCATAGAGATTCTCATTAATTTATTTACAAATATGATACAATGTAACAATTCATTCATTAATAGTAGTAAGTACACAAGTCTGTGTGATTTTGTTTGGAAAAGTCAACGAATCAATAGTACAATACCCAATTTCAATTTCATTACCCTTAGCAAATGACCTTGAATTCCCTTTTATAGAAAAAAGGGAGCACCAACAGCTTCAGGTCGATTTTCCTCATGTGAAGTCTCAAAATCAAAATTAGTAAGACAAGTACAACATCTCTGCAACTATACATTTATGCATTTGACAGGCCGATTTAGTAAATTAGCAATAGCATCTGATCTACTACATTAATCCTGTTCAAAAAACAAAGTTCAAACTTTAAACTCAATTCAAGCCATTAGAAATAAAATATAGATATGATTGAAAGTAATTTCACATACTATGATTGATGAGAATCAGATGACTATGCCAGTTTATTTAGTATGATCCATTTTGCGTCGTTTGGAAGGTCAAAATTTTTCAAGCAATAGTAAATGACCTAGAACCTTGTCAACAATCCATACTTGAAAGAGTGAATTGAAATCAATAATCTATCCAATACTGCATTTAAATTTTCCAATTGTTTGATGCAATTTGCAATGCCTTCATTGGTTGTGTCCTAAGAAAGCTTTCCTAAATCAGACGTCATTGTGTCCTCCAACTTTTTTTGTAAGCTTTTCTTCCAATGAATTTTGTCGATGAGTTACTAGGACCAGGAAAAGGATTAAAAAAACCAAGACTTATCATTTTGGTTATTTTTTGATGCATCTTGGCGAGCTTTCTCCCATATAAGGCCACAATTTCCTCTCCTTCCCTTGGTTTCTAACATTTTTGAAAGACAGATGTTGCCTTTATTGTTGCACGAACGTGGTCATTAATTCCCTTTCTTTCCAAATGCTTGTCACTGGTTGTGTTAATTTTTTTGTAAAATTTGTTTTGCAATATTCTCTCTCTGACAAAGATTTTTGTTCTTCTCAACGTGCTCTTTGAGGTTCCCAAAAATATCTCTAAGACTTTCATTCAATTCAAACCAATAACAGAAAGCATCACCACTCACCTTTATTCTCCCCCAAATGTCTTGTTTTATTTGCTTGACTATATTTTTTACTTTTTTGTTAAAGCTATTTTCATAAGTTTTAATTATATTATTTACATTCTTTAGCTCTTCTCTCAATTCTGACAATTGGTGATCACTTTTTTTTCTTATTTCCTTTGTTTTCTCTTCCCATTGTTTTGCTTTTACCCTCTCATCCTCCAATTCCTTTTTTAAGTTATTGTTTTCCTTTGCCGTAGTCTCCACGCTTTTGTATAAACGTACTGAAGAGGCTTTTTTATCCTCAAATTTTTTATTTCTCTCTTCCAAATTTTCCCTCAGAGTTTCTAGTTTTGCGTCCATATTTTCTTATTGTGCAATTGCTTCTTTGGAGGAAGATTTTTTATCCTTTGTTGTAATTCTTTACACCTATGATCTGTTGCTTTCTCCTTTGCCTTTTGATTTTCCAGGTCTTCCTGTAACTTTTCTATTTTGCCCAAAAGCTTTCCTTTCTCTCTCTCCAACTTCATCACTGAATTGTAGACCACTTGGTTGGTCATTTTCGACACATTTATCTTGTCCACATTTTTAATTTTGGATAAATCCATTTGGAGGGTGCTAACGTGAAATTCAGACGAATCTAACTAACTCTCTGGTGGATTATTATCTCTAGTTGGGGGCATAACAACAATGATCTCCATCATTTATTTTTTTGGGTCATATGTGAGAAATAACCTATTCGTTGTAGGTTCTGCACCACGAGCTGCAACAACTACATCCTCCTTCAATGTCTTAGTATTTTGTCTATTCATATTTTTGTTTATTCAAAGTTAGTTACAAAATTATTGAAATTAAAATCAGGCTTTTATGACACAATTGAATGTTTGAAAGGTGAAATAGAACTTGCAGTGATGTATGAGCTTCCACATGTGGTTCTAATAATTGCACCATGAGGATTAGCAATAGTAACACCTTGACCCATTACAAGTGGAGTTTTTGGACTGTTCAGAGGGTTTTGTCCTGAAGGTGTGGCAATTGTTAGACTGACAGTCACAGACACCATTGGCATTGTTGTCATAACCTTTTTCTTCTTTACACCGTCTTGATCTTTGGGATCCACTAATTTCATGTCTAGTGGTAATGTCCTTTTTGGACCACTAGTACTACCCATGAAATCCCCGCCAGTGGGAGTGACACTTGATTCAAATTGAATCTGAGTACTTGGCAAAGGTGGAACTCGATTTGAAGCTAGAACAAATGAAGGTACAAGGGTATGAGACTGAGTAGTACCTTTTTCTGATAAACCTCAAAGGACTAGTGTCTCACCACGTTTTGGTGGAGTGGGTGTGGCTAGTGGAAACCAAGGCCCTTGTCATGTTGGACCCATACCACCCCAACCTTGAAAACCCATTTTTCTATAATCTCTGCCCCTTTGCTATATTTTTCTTTTGTGGACACATCGAATCCATTAATAACTGAATATACATCAGTGGATGTGGGATTCACAAAATCCCGCTCATCCTCATTATCTTGACGATCATCATTGTTGTGATATGCTTCAGCTGAACGCTCATTATTCCACAAATCGCTAAATATTTGATCCTCACCCACTTCATAAAGATCTACAGAGGTCTTTGGCTCTCCGAGATTCTTCCTCATTTCCCAAAAATCAAAAATTTTGGTTTGAGTCCAATTACCATGTTTACATTGATCCACTAGGTGTTTTGGAATAGCTTTTCTAGATGGTTGAGCAGCTTCCTGGTAGAAATTGTAGGATGTCATGTGCTGCACTTTTCCTTTTTGTTTGTGCAATGCCATAATTTGTGATGAAAATTCTTGTATTGAAATATTATTTTCCGTGGCATATTTCTCCATCTCTTTTTTGACCTCGTCCAAGGAATCCATGTTTTTAAATTTTCTATCAATGACATACTCTCATGTTGACGCGGAGTTCCCATTCACTCTAAGCTTTGTTCCAATTATATCGAGTGGATCATACTGCCAGTGACTGTCAACAATAAAGAGAACAATTGAAAACAAAGCCTGTGCCACTTTGAATCCTCTTCTCTCAAATGTGAACCCTCCAAATGAGAAAGACAAGGAAGGAAATATCATTTTCTTTTGTTGACCATTAAAGAGTACATTTGTGCCCTCCATTTGTCGTACATATTCCAATGCAAATACCCTCTTTGTCACATGTATTGGAAGTTTGTAGGGTTCTACCACTGAACTGTAAAAACTTAACACAGTGTAGTCTTCCATGAAGTACCAGTCAGCCAATTGTATTTCACTTCCGAGTTGAATGCAATCTCTACAAGACACAGACAATCTAGGCATCAGAGTGCCTGTAATTTTATGATACATTGGTGCCAAAAAGAAGTCTACAAAATTGTTATAGTTCCTTCTGTTATGACTCATCCTTATCTTAGGTGTCCATTCATATATTAGATCTTGGACCTGACTTTAAAGCTTGTTTGTCTGAAATATTGCATGATGCTTTGCTAAAAGAAGCTAGCACAAGCAAGTTGTGAACCTAAATATCTTATGTGGACCTATTTTAATCCTTAGTAATTGTTCTTGCATGCAAAGAAAAATGTGCTCAGTAAAATTATAGTTTACTGGTTCTTTTTCACAATGAATATGAAAAATCATTTCAAGAATGTTGGCACCCACTTCTTTGTTACTATCCAATCCCAAACAAAATGCTAGCAAGGAATACTATCCTAAACCCATTGCACAAAAATAGCATAATCATAAGGAGACTTATGATTTGGATCCAGACTAGAACTACTTGTTATTCCTCTAATATATGAATCTTTCTGCATTGCATCTATTTTTTCATAATTCTCTGTCAGCTTTTCTAGGTCAATGTGCACGTTTGAGTTTTGTGCTTCAAACTTTAGGACCAACAGACTAGCAAATTCATTCTCGATTATCGACAAAATTTCCTCCAAAGTATTTTTATTGACAACTGCTTTTCTATTTTCATCATAATTGTTGGTGCAGAGCATGACAATTTTTGGACAAGGGAATACTTGAGGCAACACCATGTGTGTTGACCCATCAACCCATGCTGCAATTTTATTTTTCGTTGCCTTTCCATGTTGTTAAATGGATAAAATTTTGAATTCTTCATTGGACCTTTCCACTTATTTTCAAATGCAAATCTAATTTCCATGATTCCCTTATTTCCATGGATACCATGATCATAAATATTATGAAATTCATCAGTGAAACCTGGTGTTTTAACCAGTTTGTGGAATTCTATTATCTATGTTTCTTTTCTTTGCCTTTTACTCATAAACTTGGGCTTTGTTTTTCCCATCATAGTATTAGCATTTACTTCATAGCTACAATTCAAATAATTCTACCCAGCTACAATTTACAGGGGTGATTCAAAATTAAACCCTAATTCTAGTTCTACAAATCTAAACAGTAAACCACAGGTTTTGAATAATTTTAAAGGTGAGATGTAGGGGCTCAAAATTTTACCCGTAATTTGAATTTGTGTAGACTATGAATGGGCAGAGAGCTGAGAGACTCTGTTTCATTCCTCAATCCTCAACATAGAAGCCGTAACCCCTTTCTCAAGCTCCAATACTAGTTAGAAGTAGTTCAGTTCTAAATTGAAAACCTTAGATTGAAAACCTAAAGGGCAAAAATTGTACAATGGTGAGTATTGAGTCGTCAGTCGTGACTCGTTTTAACTTTTGTAATAAATGTAATAACAGATACAAAGAATTATTGAAATTACAACTTCATCTTATTAGTTATTACATTTATTATAAGTTTAGTTTTACAGTTTACTCCAATTTAGATTTTAATTATACTTAGTTGAGGGTTAATTCATGACACATGCCTTGTTTCCGGGGGACATTTGCAAAAAGAGGTGACCGTTCCCTAAATCAACCCAAAATACACCTTTGGTCGTTGATCTACGCTCATCCAACGGTCATTGGTAGTTAGTATCAAGTCTCGCGGGTCCCATTAACTTTTGGCTTGTCAGTACCTAGTCACCTCTCACATCATTATCGAATACCACTGATCGTGTGAGTGGACATGTGTCATGATTCTTGAATAGGTTTACAAAAATGGGATTTATTTTCCCTTTTGGCCTGAAATACACCTTCGGTCGTTGATCTATACTCATCCAACGATCATTGGTAGTCACTATCAGGTGTTGCGGGTCCCATTAACTTTTGGCTTGTAAGTACTAGTAGTCACATAGTCACCTCACACGTCATCATCGAATGACACCGATAATGTGAGTGGACACAGATCATGATTCTGGAATAGGTTTGCAAAAATGAGTTTAATTTTCTCTTTCAGCCCGAAATTCACCATACATCGTCAATCTGTGCTAATCCAACGGTAGTTGGCAGTCATTGTCATTAAATTTAAATTAAATTAAATATTTAACAGTTAATTATATTTTGAGTAATATTTAACTCAGACTTTAATATTGAATTGAATTCAATTATTTCTATTTGTATTATAATCGAAATTACATTATCACATTTCGATATGGCCCATTGGCAAATTTGGCATATAATTTATCAATATAGATCACGATCCACATACTTTTTATATTTAATTTTTAATTTGATGACATTGATCTGTATTATTTACTAAACAATAATAAAAAATTTAAAAATGGAAATACTAATTTTAGACTTTAGTTTTATTGTAAAGAATAATTGAATACTTTAAACTTTTACAATTCCACAGTTGCACACACAAGATGACAAATGGAAAAGTTAAGTTATTAATGTTAAATAAATCACACACATATATTAAACATTTCTTTGGTTCATATCACACATCGATATTGACTATCTATTATCTCACACAGTGATACGTGTCTCATTTACGAAAGAAGATACCAAAATATGGCTATCATTCCCACATTCGGCCTGAAATACTCCTTGAACCTTTGATCTTTGCTCACAGGTGCCAAGAATTACAGAAAAGGATCATAAATATTCGTTAAGTTGTTAACAGATACAAAGAATTATAGAAAATGATCAATAATTATTTATTTATACATTTAAACAACATTATACCGGCAATTTATTATCATTCATTAAGAGTAAACTGGAAAGGTAAAATGAATGTTAATTGGTCGAAGTCAAAGAAAAAAATAGAAACTTGCTTTGTCTTTGGATTGATAAAGAAACTTAATCATTTAAAAAATTCAGAATCTCAGATTTAAAAATGGAAGTACCAATCCATCGCTTCCTTATTTCTACTGAAGCATACTTATATGTCTAATACACATATAAAGCAACTAATTAAGATATTGCAATCACAAAGAAGTCTAAGAATCATTTTTTCTACCCATAAAATGCAAATTGAAACCCTTATTTGGATAGATACAATCGAAGTAGAATACGCCAATCGATATTTTAACCAAAAAGGTGCTAAGTGCAAAGTAATGAAACTGAAATCGTTAAATCCATAAAACTTAAAAGAAAAATTGAAATGAAATTGCGAAATTTCCATTAATATGTTCTAAAAATTTACAATTGTCGTAGTCCCTCCAAAATTTTAAAGCGAAAATGAGGGGGTTCAGGGTTGCAAACTTGTAACTTGCTAGGTTCTTACTACTAGCCCAAAAAAACTAAACTACTACTATTACTAGGGTACTGGTAGTGGACCAGTGCTATGATGGTATCGGTATAAAAAAGCAAAACAAAGAAGTGAAACTTTGCATGTCCATTGTCAAAACACCAGGGTAACGGGAATGGGTAAACTAGGGATCTTCATCTTCCCTTTCGTCTGAGTAGAATTTTCCAGAGAGGATAATCTCTAAGAATTATTGGAGCCATGTGTAGTCCGAATCGTCCAATTCATCAAGGAAAAACTATTTCTGGAGAAAATCCCTCCCAAGCTGCGTCCATTTCCTGTGTTGCGTCAATTGCTAATCATTGAGGTTCAACAGAAAGGGTTGTTGGGCCACATTTCTGCTCGGCTCCAACAGCTTGGGTATATCTTTTGGCCAATGGATCCCCACCCCTAATTCCACAAAAATAGTAACATCGACATCGTCCTCCAAGAATTTCTCTTTAAAAACCTTCCTCAGTAGCATCAACATTTGAACCTTCTCTCCTCCGAGGTCGAGGAGAGACGCAAAAAACCAGGACATAATGTCCGTGTAGGCGTGGCATCTGTCAACATTCTCAAGGAACTCTCAACCCAATAACATCAACACAAATTTTTTTATAAAAGCTCCGCCACCAAGCTCCCTACAAACTGAAGTGAGGATTTCTTCTTAGACGCTACCCAAAAAGGACTTCTGGTCATTTGGGGATGTGCATCTCAAACAGATTGGAGTGTCCATCTTTAATTCTCGACAGCCTAAAGACCTAAAACCTAAATCTTAAAACCAGAGGCAAAATTTCAACCACTGGCAGCTCTGAGCCTTAATCTACCAAAAGAAAATTAAAGAAGAAAGAACTCAGATTGTGTATAAATAGCCCTAGCCTCTTGATTGATAGTGATCACGAATACTTAGCAATTAATTATTCTTTTTTTAATTATATTAAATCTATTGTCCTTAATCTTTAATGTAAATCTTTCTCATAAATGCATTATGTGTGTGAAAGATTTAAATCTATTGTCCTTAATCTTTCATATCTCTATGTAATTCTTTCCCATAAATGCATGCATAATATCGTCAGTAAAAATTTGTACGTTGTTGATCTGTGTGTTGAATGGATGGAAGTTAAAGAATTTCACTCACAAGGCATTTATTTCTTACCGAGTTACATGTTACAAGTTGCAGTTGCACATGGTGTTTCACCTGCAATATGTCAAACATGTAAAAATTATTTCATCGTCAGTTGATAAACATATTTATTCTTGGCCGAATGTATGCAAAGAAAAAAAATTCAACATATATATACATCAATATAATTGAAAATAATTACATAATATGGGTGATTATTATATTTATACATACCTATTTATCTCTTAAACCATATGCTAAATCAATTTCCCTTGGTGTAAGATTCAAATCTCCATTACGATGATCTTCTTTTTCCAATGAAGCCACACCTTCCCATGTTAATGCGCGACCAGATTGTTGACATTGATCACTCCATACCATCTTCTAATCAAGATTTTTTTATATATATAAATGTAGTGCATCGCACTCTCAACCAACTGTATAAAAAAAATTGAAATTCACAAACGACATATAATTAGTTAATTACCACGGTATACGACCTTAAATTATAATTGATGTATATTGAAGATTAATAGTTAAATAAGTACAATATGTTAGAACCTAAAAGTTTTGCATATTTACTCTAATAAACTCATGTTTCAAATATCAGGTTGCAGATGGCTCTTTTCATTTCCAATTGATCAAGAAGGTATTTCACTAGAACATATGATATCGGTGAAAGTGGTTTTGAGTCTCACCAAAAAGGTATTTTTGATAACATTATAACATCGAATAGAGAAAGAATGGCTACATCAAAAGAGAATTCTCATCAATAATGAATGTCTTCATTGGCGGTCCCCAAACAAGTCAAAGAAGGGTTTCGATGAAATAGTGATATCGAGCAAATGATGGAAGATTATACCGATGGCAAGATTTCGTCGAAAGCTAATGATATAAGCTCAGAACCATGTCGATAAAGGCCAGTACAATTTCCATTGAAAGACATTTCGATGAGATTTGAAGATCGAACAAATCAAATTATATCTCACTGAAAAGTGTATTATCGTTGATTAAGAGGAGACGTCGATGAAAGTGATTTGATGCTATGTCGAAATAAAGCATCGAACAAATACAAGTAGCGATGATATGGATTTTGGTTTCAGCGAAGGGGAAGGTTTCGTCGATAAGCAAATGTCGATAGAACTCACCATGCCCTCTTTGAAATATTCATCGATGAAACCTATGTGTCAATGAGACAGATAAAGACATCTACGATGAAGGGAGTTCATCGAAAGCCAAAACATGTAATGAGGGTCCTGTCATAGGTTAAAGTGAACATATGGTGTCTCACGTGTCACGAGTCCCACTAAAATCTCATCGATGAAATATGAGCATCGGTGAAGTAAAAAGGTGCCTTGTCGAAGATATATGTTTCATAGAAAAGGATTGACTATCATTAAAAACATCTTCCATTATCATTGATGAAGAAATATCGGCATTGGTGCAGATGCACTTAATAAAAAATTGGGATGGAATTAATTGTCGCAGAGTACTGCAACGAAAGAGTCACATCAACATTGAAATTTGAAAAACATGAGCATTCATAATTGTTGTTGAAACCAATTTAATACCAGACTCGTGCTAGCATAAATTCATCTTCCTAGAAGACCGAGGACACAATTAAGAGGTGATCGTATAGAAATTAAGAGTTTTCATTGATCAGCTAAGAACAAGCAGGCTTCTTACCTCTCTCTGGTTGTGCTCTGTTATCAATCATGGAATCTTCTTCTTCTTCTAGAAAACCTGGAGATAGAAAACAAAATAACCCTCCCAAGATGAATGTTGGCAAAGAGGTAAAACACAATAGGCATAAAAAGTAAGGAAGGCCATTGAGTCAAGACCTATAAAATCAATTTTATGTTTGTGGTCTAAAATCTAGAAAGGTGAAGGTAGGTGATGAAGGGTTGGAAGATAATTTTGAGCACCTGAGAGATACCTACACAAAATTATGAGGGTAAGACCTATTCATGTTTCACTATAAAATAAAGGATGGACTAGAATCTGTCAGCAATCCATGGCGGTTAAATTTGGGAAGGCTAGTTGTCCCAAATGTGTTTGTAAATTTTGAACTCATAAGGGCTTTGGTTGAAAGATATGATCCAAACATTAAATCTATCAATGATTACATAGGGCAACCTCTGTTACCAATAAGGAGAGACTACATTGAGAAAGTGTTTGGTTTAGAATGGGGATATGAGAGTTACATAGACCATACCTAAATTGAGAGAAGAATATGTCTCCCTTGAGAGCACATACAAGCGGTGGAGGTTACCATTTCATAGACAGAGGAAGGATATAACCCTATAGGTATTTGGGGACAAAGATAAGCCACCATATGATGTCAATTTGTTCTTTCCACATATCAAGTATACATATTAAACCGCAGGACATGTTTTGGAAATTGATGCTCCCCGCTGATGGATATAGAAGCCATAGTACTAGTCGTTGATGTGCAGTCTGAAGACCCCCGTGAATTTGATTATGTTGCACACCTCACAGATCAATTGAACCACAACCTTGAACAAATAAAAGGTGATTCTAGGCAAATATATTTTAAACATTACTCTCTTCTTGTGCATATGATATTATATGTTGGTCAAGAAATTAGTTTATTGGGAGAGAAATTGCCATGACATATATATGACAAGACAGGTTTTCAAAAACCCATCCAATTATGGTTATCAATCTGGGACCCAAGATATGCAAATTGCATGTTTTTTTGAAGACTGTTTTGTAAAACCAGTGTGTAATTTACTAGGGAACTTGAGTGATTATTCACTTTCACCTACAGTAAAGAAATTCCTCAGGCCAAAGGAATTTGACGAGCAATGTGTTGTTGACCATAATTGTGAGGATTCGTACTATTTCAAAGAATATACATAGATAATAGTTTTTGGGTTTGAGAGAAGCCCTTATGCTTTTCTTAAAATAGTTCCTGACAGAGTTTCTTATTTGGAAATAATTAGACAAAGTTTGCTTCCAGCACAATGCATTTGAAGTCACATAGTAAGAAATCCTTCTTGCTTGGATGTTTATCATTTGGTAAATTCTTGCTGAAAAATACAAAGTGTTATGACCTAGTCATTGCAAAGCTCAATTATTATGCTATGTCAACTAATATCCTGAGAGCCAACTTTGATCTTGAAGCTTACATTTAATGGGATAAGACCTCACAAAAATTGAAGGGATATGAACATATTCAAATTGTTGTTGATGATTTGATTAAGAATCTAGAGAGGGATGAGTCTATTAGAAAGAAGGAAGTGTATGATAAAGTTTTTGAAGCACACCAATGATAGGTTTTCTGGAATAGGATCAACTTGCAAGTATTGAAAAGCATAGAGGATCTAGTGGCCAAAGCAGAGAAAATTTTAGAACACAGTGTTGAGACCCTTGATGGGATTCCTACATTTATAGAATAAGGAAGACCAAAGGACATTAGGGTTGTGATACCTTTAGCCCATCTTTCACCGGATTCACATGCAGGTGAGAGGCATGATGACATTCCACTTGAAGAAACAAATGGAATCACGTATGAGATAATGTGTGAGACCTCACCCTAGGCCCATCATAGCTTTTCCATTATCTTTATGGAAGACCTAGTAATTGGCTTAAGTTATGATTAATTAAGAAGATTTTTACCCTCATGACTAGGTTCGATTACAGTAGATATGAATACATTACATTTTATGATGCTTTCCATACTCTCAATGTTAACCCTGTGATACATTAGGACTGACATTTTGATGATTGATTTAGCTGAATACTAAGTTGTCACAATTCGGATATAAATATATGCTGATATGAGTTGTTTAGGAAAATGATTAATCACAATTTGAATTATTGTTGCGATGTGAAATTTTGTGAAGGTTAAAGGTTAGGTGATGAAGTATATTGATGAATCTTGAGGACATTATTATGAGAATTGCTTGATGATTTGGTTACTTGATAAATGATTTCAAATTGACAAAATTAATGCTTATGAAAATTGGTTAAAACTACATCATGATTTATATAGATCCGGAATGATTAGTGTAACATTTGAGTTAATGAGATTATGTTTCCCTGATTCAATTTACATTTGTTCATTTGAAAGTAATGATTTAAGTGACAATTAAAAGGATTATAGAGACTAAAAGAATGTACCTCATGTGATAGATAATTTAATGTTAGTGTTGATTCTGCATCTTGAATTTCGATGATTATACTTCTGAGGTTACTGATGTTTAAATTGAGTGTGCAGGAATAATGGCCATGGAATTTTTTAGAGAATCATGACTAACCCCTATGTGAATCCTGTAAAAGCCAAGGTTGCATCTATTGAAGAGACAAAACCTCGTTGTAATGTATTTTCCTTCGTGTAGTGTATGGTGTGTATTTTATCTGCATTTGCATTCATTGAAAATTATGAGATTTACAAGTGGACTTGCCAAGTGTGTTGTGATGTGTTATGTAGTGCCAATTGGCACACTTGTTGTAAAAATGATGTGTCATGGCACGTCCACTTGGAAAGCTTGAGGACCCACCTTTCCCACTAGGTACCTAGCTCTATTTCCTACAAGGACCACTTGGTTTGTGAGCCCAAGGTGGAGTCATATCCATTGAAATTCGTATGTAATCTTAACTAGGGTTTTTGAGGGGTTATATGGCCACCTAGGATTGAGTTTAGCCTATTTTTGACTAGCCCACTTCATATACCTATGGGTTAGGGCACTTTTTGACCATAGGATACCTTATTTAGGCCTTGGGAAGCCTCCAAAAAGTTACTTATCCAAGATGGCCGAAAATCTTATGGGAAGCATGCCTTGGGAAGATCACTTTCATTGGGAGGACAAACCTTGTCTACTTTTCATGCCACTATCCTTTAAAGAACCCTTGTTCTTGTAATGTGCGAGGGTTTGGGAAGAGTGACCAATAGGATCTCACACTTCTTCCAAGTATTGGAAGAATGGGAGGATTTTGATTATAGAGGGGAAATTGGAGAGATCTCTCTCAATCACCCACTCTCTAGCTTTAGAGACTACTAAGGAATTTAGGAGAAAAAGGAAGGAGGAACAAAAGGGAAGGGCTCTACTTCAGTTTTCATTTTCCATAACTTCTAATGCAAGGTTGGTAGTTCTCAAGCTTTACACCTCTCTTTCATGGTGTCTTTCGTATGGCTTCCATGAAAGATTGAAGAAAGATAGTTCTTGTTCATGCTGCATTGTGTATGTTCTTGCTGGTAATGCTGATTTTGTAGTATGAAGCGTTGACATGTGAAGTAAAAATCTGTATGTATTTTCTCTCTTTTTTTGTGTGTGTGTTGTTTAAGGGATTCTTGTCCAAGGCCTCACTCACCTTTGGGAGGGAAGAGTGGCCTTATGGGTGAAGGGAGTTTGACAGCCCTCTTGGTGTAGAGTCTCTCTCCTTGGGAGAGAGGGATGCACCATGGATTATGGGGTCCATGGTAGGCTAGCAACATTGATATTCTTGGGGGTCATAAGGGATTTAGCCACGTTTGGCTGGTTTTGATTTGGGGTGTGAAGAGGAGTTATGTTGCTTTTATATATAAAAATTATTGCCTTGTTGAAGGCTTGCATTTTCATCTCTAGCCTTGTCTCCCATTGGGTACTTGGTCCACCTTCACCCTTAGAGATTTTTATTTCAAGCTCCTTGTGTTATCCATGGGAGGGTGTTCTATGTGTACTTTATGTTGTGTTTGTGTGCCATTTGGCTTTATGCATACCTGGGTTAGCAATGGTTCTCCTAGCTCGAGGGTGGTCTTGTAAAGGCCTAGGCTGGGAGGTGAGCTTCCCATGGCCATCCTACAAAGCTTTCTTTTGCAGGTTTTGCTTGAGTATGAAAGGATAAAGTTGTTGTTTTGAAATTGAAAGAGAAATAAAAAAATTAAAGGACTAATTTAGGTGACAAGCCTGAAGAAATTTGTTCTATTCAAAGTATACTCTCATGAACTTGTGAATGTATGAAGAGAAAAGTTGTAAACAAAGGTTGACTTGATCCTCTTGTATGAAGATACCAGCATTAGGTGCATTTCAAAGTATTTCTTATCAAGAATAGATATTTCATTGTATTTAAAATTTCTGCAATTATAAAAGAAGTATATGGTGGTTACATGAATTGGTGAAAATATGAGAATAATTCTAATATTGTAAAATCTTATTTTCTAGTACAAATGATTTAATCATATTTCTGAATTTTAGCTTCAAGCCTATGTAAATCATATTGTTTAAGTTTAGTATTACATTACATTTGCAAAAGAAAAGAGAAAGCAAGCTACTATGTATATGAAAGAGAAAACTAATTGAATAGAAGTTATTTTATCATCTATATACAAATGTTAGTGGGGCAACAAGGAAAATCTGCATGTTCAATGTGGTACATATGAATGGATTAAAATCTGTATGTTCATTGTTGTGCACATGAAGGGATTAAATGATTCATAAATGTAAATATAAAACTATGTACAAAAAAAAGGGGAGCACATATGAAAGTTTTATTTCTCCTTATGCTGAGTTGTTTTCAATACAAGTAGTAACCAAACATATATTTCAACTGAAGGAGTTAAGTTAATGATAGGAATACTCCATAAAAGAAAAATATATTGAATCACTATGTTTGCTGATTTTTACGTGATAGCTACCTTTCAAGACAGAATATGTTCATGAACTCAAATCCATAACAGCAAGTAATTACTGTGAAAAGAAACTAAAGTGAACTATATTTGCTTACTCTGATATGATTAGTATATACATCATGAGTTCATACATGAGCTCATAAACAATATATATATATATATATATATATATATATATATATATAGGTGAGTTTTCTTAGCAAAGATTTTAGGGCATTACATAATGTAAGAACCTCCCACATATTAAATTGCAGATGAAAGAATAGATGAATGTGAGAATTTATATTAGATGAACAATTTATTAATACTTCAAAATTTAAAACTTTCTTGTATCAATACAAAGGAAAATTAATCAGAGAAAGGTGCGGGGATATTTCAAACGAGGAGAATATGCTGCAGGAGTTTCAAACTGATATTAATAATGAAATGAAGGAGATGACCCCAAAAAGGGGGAGGAAATTATTAAAGGAAGCGGGGATGATCATATACCAGGGATGGGATATGAAGGCTGCTATGATTTTTCACAGCTTTGCTAAATCTGTGGACGTTGAGAAGATTATGTTGCCTGAAGGTGTTGACAACATCTACATTAGATCAGGTTATGATCCAAGTCAAAAGGCACTATTACAATGGGCTATCTATCCAAGGGATAGGAGACTCATTCTTGTCAACATAGAAGAATCCTTCGATCATTTAAAGATACAACAGGTTGGCAAGACTGATCCTAGGGAAACTTCCATGTTGAACCTGAATGTTTCTAGTCTGAACAAAGATCAAGTGGAAGTGCTTGCTAGAGAGAGGAATACTTACAAAGCCTAGTATGAATCCTTTGAGGAAGAGAAGAAAAAATTGTAGGAGTTAGCCACTCATAGGGAAAATTCAACTCAAAACATTGAAAGAGGGGATACATCAGTAGATTATGAGGAAGAGCATAGGATAGCCTTGGCCATGCATGACAACATATACTAGAAATAAAAAATAGAAAAATTGCAGAAGAAACTAAAATATGTAACAAAGACCAATGAATCACAGATTCACAAATTGGCAGATAGTGTGATCAAGCATCACTTTGACACAATGATGGATCACACTCCCCTATTTTGGAATGCATACAGAGGGACATAAAATGCCCTTGGAGATCATGAATATTACAACAACAATTGGTTGATAAATTGAAGTCACAAAATGCCCCTGAATCAAAAAGCAATGCAAAAGGAAAAGAACTACTTAAAGTTTGTAAGAAATTTCACAAAAGAATGAAAAGTGACATGAGCAGATTAGAGGGAAAAGAGGAAGATATACTTCTGACACTTATGTTTGATGGAGAACTCATGTCACTAGAGAAATGCAGAGATGAGTTTGCAAAAAGCACTACAAGATTGTTTGAGAAGATGAAGGAGGGAGATGACTTGATGCCTCATATCATGAAGATCACAGATATCATGTACGAGTAGGAGTATGTAATGAAGCGTTTGAAAGTCAACTATGACAGATACAAAGATCAAGAATATGTGGAACATATTAGAAAGTTAAACTTGTTTATTTTTAGGGGTAGTTAATCATAGTCTTAGTTAATGTTTACTCTAATTGTCATTAGTTGTTAATTTTTTAACTGTTCATGTCAAAGGGTGTCCCCTTTCACCAAGAGACTTGTATCTCCTATATAATGGAGATCATGTTTTAAAAAGGATCATCATCATCATCATCATCATTCTATTTGGAAGAAATTGTAAAAGACTCTCATTTTCAAAGTTAATACAAAGGCCTAGTTTGTTCTCTACAATTTTGGTGTGGATTATTTTCTTATAAGATTAGTTCTTTGTGATAATTAATTGCCTTTTTAAATTCTTGTCCAAAGAATTTATTTACTTTCACACTAATTTAAATATCAAGAAGTGTTTGAGAAGTGTTGTCCTTACAATTCTTGTTTGATTGGTCTTCCTAAGGAGAAGTTAAACCCAGTTAGACTGGTTGTTGTGTTATGTGTTCAATTACCTTGCATTAATAGAATTGAACGGTTGATAGATTTACCTATGGGGTAAGTTTAAAAATTTTCTTGCAAAGTTATACATGACAAAATGTACATAAAAACCAAATATAAAATGTATTCTAATTAATCTCCATGACCATCTTATAATTAACTCTCACTTTCTTCATTCTACCTTTCCCCATCAATTATTCCTTTGAATTTGTTAATGGAGTTGGGATCCCAAATGCAATCTACATGGATCTTTGCTATGAACTTAGGAAGATATTCAGTAATGTATACCGTGGTTTGGTATACCATATATCCCTCTGCCATAGAACCCTCATGATGTGTTCTTTGTCTAACCAAATCCTTCAAAAATTTCAAGTGCCTCTCAACCATCCACATTGGCCTTGTGTGTACAGGTCCGGACAATTCAATCCCATCAACTTGTGTATGAGGTAGTGTTCTTGTGCATTGAAAAATGTCAAAGGTAGAGATTTTACATTTTACATTTCACACATTAGACGAGGAATTTTCTCTTCCAATAATTTATATCTTCTTTATCTATTTATTTAGATGACAACACTAGTACATTTTGTTGGGATTAATGGGAAGTATGTATTGAGAGGGGAGGGGTGAATCGGTACCTCTAAAACTTTTGTATCCTTTAATCAATTAACTTTTGTAATCAATTGTATATCCATTCATTCTGATCTATACTATCTTGATGTGAGTTATATCAATTCATAACATTAACATACATGTGAAAATTCATAGAAACATTTATGAAAGTAATTTGACACATAACACAAGATATGATATCGCAGAAAACTCCTGTTAGAAAGTAAAAACTGCGGTGGGGATAACACCCACAAAATCTTCACTATCTGCAGATCAGAAGGGGCCAGTTAAGGCTTAAAATTTGATCACTTCTGATGATCTACCCTGTTAAGAGTATCGGTGGAGACCTGTTAAAGTCTACTATGTTAAGAGCTTTAGCAACACTGTTGAGTGTGCACTCGGTTGAGAGATTTTTAGTTGGACTGTTAAATCCACCTTCCTTGAAAGGATTTTTACACTTTGCTCCACTTGTTAGAATGATAGAAAATTACAAATTGACCTGGTAAATGCAATCTCCTATTGCTGATACAGATCCAATTTAGTTTACATAAAAAATATTATCACCTAATTGTGATTGAATAATACCTCTAATTATCGATATCCTTTGTTCTCGATTCTGATAACCAAATTTACCTTTTGTTGTTCTTGTTCTTGAAACTCTCAATCTAATCCATAGATGTCCTCGTATGCTTCGATCATCTTCTCCTCTCTATTCTCATCCTTTTTCATCCATGTATAATGAATGATTGCATCATCTATTTATAGATGGATTAACATCATCAAGTTTTGATAAAAACAATGTTAACTCTAAGATCAGGTTTACAACTTGTACCTAGATCTCCTAGTCTATGTGTTTTAAACCAGTTAGACTGATTAAAGCACTTACATTCATGTTTCTTGTCCCTAAAGAAATGGATTTGAAAAAAAATCAATATCCTATAAATAGAATAAGCTTGATTTATCTGACGTGGAAGTCAAATCCACTTTTTGCGAGCTGCAACTGACTTTCAGTTCATGTCTTTCGGTTATGCTCTGACTGTCCTTCAGTTTTGTTATGTCGGTTGCACTTTAACTTTCTCATCGGTTTGCACTGTATCCTGCATGTCGGGTTCCTTTGTCAGGTTCCTCTTTATCTTTCTATCTTTGTATTTTCGGTTTACACACTAAGTTGTGTTGTCGGTTCTCTTTGCACTTAGTCATCTTTGGTGATCTCTTTCTATCTGATCTTTGGTTTTCTCTATCCTGTCTTTCGGTGTATGCTTACCGAAAGTGTTGTTTGCATACTAATGAAAAATTAATGTCATCAATCTCCCACTTTGACATTAGTATCAAAAACTGATATGTGCAAAATACTAACAAAATGTTAAGTATATACAACATATATAATCCTTAGTCATTTAATGACCCCCTATGTAT
>MU226210.1:1149261-1173107 GCA_018584345.1 Thuja plicata
TATATATATATATACATAATTTCCATTTGCCCATCTGAATGAATAAATGAATACATATCATTTCCTCTTTTATTTTGTACTCATATCATTTTCCCCCTTTTTTGATATTAAGGGCAAAGGTCTTTACCTTAGAGCTTATAAAAAATGTGGGAGTGTGAAGACTTCATGTCTTCTAGTATTTTCTCCCATTTTTCTTTGAGGTTCTCCAGAGCCATGTGCTTGAGTGTGATCTTTGAGTGTATGTCATAGATGTTGTTTGCTACAAACATCTCAGGAGTTGCTATCAGTTGCCTTGCTGAACTGATGTGTTGTTGGAGCAGTGTAAGATTTGGTAGAAGTTGAGCTTGGAGCTCAGTTACCTCTTCCCTAAAGTGTGTCTTCTACCCACAATTCCCACCTTAACAATTTTGTCTCTATGATCTTCTCATAATGCAACTTAACTACATTGTCTCCATCGGTGGTTAAGCTTTTTGCACTATTTTCTAGATCTGTATCCAACTTTGCAATGTTGTCACTATTCTCTTTAGTGAACTTTTCTATTGTACTCAATTTTTGAATCAAGGTTATAGCTTCAGATATTATTGGATCTAATTTAGTGATGAATTATGATAGCTTTACCTTATTGACCGCCACTTCTTGGTTGATGTTCTCAATAAGCTTTTGTTGGTACTTCATTTCTGCTCTTTCTTCGATTGCCTTCTCTGCATCTATATTTTGAGTTGTTATTGCATCGGTGAGAGTTGCTAATTGATCTAGAATTGGCTTGTTTTGATCAATATCAACATCGAGCACAATCTGGTGCAAAATGTCCCGTGTTTTCTCTAGTACCATGGAGTCCCTATGTTGTTTCTTCAGTTTTTCATGTAATGCCTTCCTTTGACATATTTCTCCATATTCTTGTAATGCTTCAAAATCAAGTGTAGATGGGTCACACTTTGGTATTTCAATAAGTTCATCCAAGGTGACTTCCAACTTATTCTCCTTTGATTTCTTCTTCTTCTTCTGTGAATCACTAGAATGTAAAACCATTGCCAATTTCTTGGCTTTCTCAATTGTGCTCGATGAAGTGACTTGTTGTGCTTCTTTTTGCTACTTGGTGTCAGTTTCATCTTGTCAGGTGTCTGTAGATGTCTCCACATTCACCTTCACATCATTGGTAGCACATTTTTTGGTTTCCTCAGGAGTGCCATCTTTAGGTTTGTCTCCTCCATCGGTGTCCTTAGCTTCATCATTCTTTGTTTCTGCATTCTTATATATTGTGTCTGCATCCTTTTCTTTATCTCCTCCAATAATCTTATTAGTATTGGTTACATCTTGAGTAGCTCTGATGTCTTGCTGACCATCGGTGTTGTCTTTCTTTTCTTCTTCCCCTGCATCCTTGGGAGTATCCTTTTCAAGTGACTTACTTGATTCTTGTAGAATATTGATAGCTTGTATCAATATTGGCATGTTTCTTGGAATGTTTACTTGTGTAGTATCAACTGTTGTGTCCTGCTCATCGATTGTGTCCTTTGCAACAGTGACATCTTCATCTTTATTCACTTCCTCTTCTGGGTCATCGGTAATGTCAATGACATTAGTATCCACAATGTTGTCATTTGTGGTATCTGGCCATGATTCATCTGCAACATCTGCATTCTTGTTTCCAGTTGTATCATCTTCTTCTTTGTCTATCTCAATAGATGTGTCATCTTGAGTTGCTTTGTCAACATCTTGTTGTTGAAGGTCTTTGTCGGGGCTTTCCTCCTCAGTAGGTCTATTCATTATTTTACACCATTTCTTATGGCTGTCTTGTTCAAGCTCTATAAGAATTCCTTCAAGAAATTTATATGCTCTCAACTTCGGTGAGAACTCCTTTTTGTACTTCTCCATCATTTCATCTATTTCTACCTTCTTTGATTTAGGTGGCATGAGATTAACAAGTACTCTTTCTCTTAGTTATTTCTCATTCTTCAAGGAAAATGTCCACCTAGAGTAAATTATGTCTAATAGTTCTCTTGGTACATGATTGCCTTCAAACTGAATCGGCACATATTTAAAATTGTACATTTTTTATGATGCCATCCTCTTCTAGGTCTAATTTCAACCATCTTCTAATCTTTGAATCTGTAATAGATCCAGAATTTGCAATAGATTTGCATATGTCATCAATAGATTTAGGAGTTTCTACCTTGACACTTTCTGCCTCTACAGCTTCATCATGCTCGGTGTCTTCAATATCCTCTCAGGTTCTGATGAACTTCCTTCCTCTTTTGTTTTTCCCTCTCTTCGGTGTGGCAGCTTTCCTCTTGTATGTCCTGACCTTTCCTTTCTTCAAAGTCGAAGGAGTAGAATCCTTTTATGTTTGGCTTCTATTTCTAGAAGCAGTTGTTGTCCTTGGCTTCTTAGTTGGTGGAGGAGGTGGTGAATCTAACTCTGTTTCCTCAGAGTCATCCTTTTCCTTTGTTTGACCGATAGATAATTGTTCTTCGGTTTCTTCCTCCTATTCAACTTCTTCATCCTATTCAGCTTCTTCCTCGGTTGTCGACAATATCTTCTTGAGATTCTTCACCATCTTGTCCTTCTTTCTGACAATTTTCTTAACAACCAGGCCAGATTTTATTCTTGTCTTGGCGTCCTCATATGTTCCAAATTTGGGTTGTTTCTTATCCAATGGTTCAATGATCAAGGCATCAATTGCCTTAGTTGCAAGATCAATGTTGATTTCATACTCCAATGGTTGTAACCATGTGCCTTGGTACATTAGGCTTGATGTATGTATTGTTTGTATCAACCATGAAGCATATCTCATCTTTATACTTCTCAATGACTTGTTCGGGGATTCTTACCCTCTTTTGCATTCGGTCTTTGAATACATTGAAGTATTCATCCATGATTGTTTCAAAGTTATCTCCCAGTGTGGCTATGTGCTCACTGATGCGCATGGTGACCGGTTTGTTGTTGTCCCATTTCACATCTCCTACCGATGGGAATGTTTCTTGAAAATAGAAAAAAATGCACATTATGAGGGAGCCAAACTTTCATGTGTTTGACTTCGCATTCCTGATAGTCTTTAAGTTGTCTTTCAACTGATTTAGTAGAAGTTCAGATAAATCTAATTGTGTTCCTTTCTTCACAATTTTGTAGGTTGTGTCTACTGCACCTGATGCTATGTTGTTCAATCTTCTTGCTTGGAAGAATTTGTAGCCTAGAACACATGCACCGAACTTGATCTCATCATCAGTTATGGTGGTAACTTTTAGTCCTTTGCCATCCCATTTGGCTCTTGTCATCTTCTCGATCTCGGCCTTAGGTGGATGCTTTAGGGCCTTTACTTTATCGATTATGGGGTAACCGGTGACCATATGGATGACATCTCGAGTTATCACCTTCGGTTCATCAAGCCATAGCTTGTTGGTATGCATTCATCTTAGCACTAATCAAATCCTTTCGGTTTTAAAAACCTTCAGGAACATTAGGGAATTGGTGAGCCCTTTTACTTCTATATGTTTGTGTTCATCTTTTAGTGTTCCATCTTCGCTGCACAACTTCTTATAAGTTTCTTCAACTTCTGAAGTTCATATCTCTACAATCTTGCAGTGTATGAAAGATCGAATGTCTTCGACGAGTAAAACCCTAGCTGGTATGCGTGAGAATGCTCCAGTGTCGTCGGGTTGTGAGGCAACCTCAGGATGAATCTTGAAGTTAGGTTCCTCACATGCAAAATTCTTAATGAGCTTGAACTCATCCTTCTTTGTGTTCTTGGATTTCATCATTCTTGATGTCAAGGCCATTTTTAGAATTTTAGGGCTTCCTGCAAAATGCACAAAAATAGAGTTGTCGATTATGCAGAACTTACTATTTGTGCTTGCAAAGATTTATGAAGTGCTTTGGAGTGCTTTGTGTCAAGTTCTAGTCACTCTGTGATTCAGTCACTTTCTGCTCAAAAATTGCCTTGGTCGCTCTGCTCTGGTCGTCGTGAACAATGAGTTGGTTAGTTGCCATAAAATGCATGTCATAAATGCTTACCAAGTCCTTGGTGTATGAAGATGGAGTTTTTCGGTGAAGACTTCTCTTTCCTTTGGTGACAATCATAACATTTCAGAGCAGTCATTATTCCTTTTTCCTTTTACTGACGGGTTTCGGTGTCACAGACAACTTGTTCACTTTGCTTGTTTACCGACGAGGCTCGGTTTATACTTAGAAGCTTTGCTTTCTTAGTTTAAATACACTTCTCGGTAAGTGTAGGCAGTCTTAACTTTGAGTGTATACTGATGGGTTTCAGTATATATGCCCAAAAGCATAGTTATCACAGATTTTGACAAGTAATACCATGATGCATCTTTACTTATGCTAATTTGGCATTATATCAACATATTATGGAGATGATGTAAAATAATAGCTTGGGGTAATGCAGTTCCATACTTACTTGTTCTGCTTAGGTGGGGGTGGTGATGTCACCGAATCCATTGGATGGGGTGTCACCGTTTGCATTGCTTCGTCCAGCTTCATCATTGCTTGAAGCTTTTCTCCACATTTTCTCTCTAGCTCTCTAGATATCTTCAATGGTGTTTCCATTGGGATATGTGCTTGTCTCTGTCATTCACTCTCTGCATTTTTCTTGAGATGACCAACTTTATGACAGTTTAAGCATGTCATTCCGGGGTTAGTCCAGTCTCTAGACTTTCTAGTCCACTGTCTCATATAGTTTGCAGCAATGTGACCATATCTTCCACATGTTGTAGAATTTGTCCAAGTGTTGTAATCCCATACATACTAATTACCGACTCTTTTTGCTTGATAGGGAGTTTCTTGACCTTTAGGCTTCCATGCTTGCTTTTTTATTTTTCCAGCATTCAAGAGTTGTGTGCCCATTCATTTTGCAAGTAGGACAATACTTGTCCATGTAGGTTTCCTTCTTTGGTTGTTTCATCTCAGACTTACATTCATATGAGTTATGTCCTTTCTTGTTACATTTATAACATAATCCTATGAATGAAGATGTAGATTTAGGAATACCTTTCATTTTTCCTCTGCATACATTTGATGTATGGCCTTTCTTTCTACAGTGATTGCATGTAAGATTTCTTGGTCTTGAATTTGTATATACATTCTTTGGATCAGTTTGATTTGATGATTCTCCATTCTTGGTAAAACCTAGACCGATATTGTTGTTGACTCTTCGTTGTCCTTCAAGAAAATATTTCATTCTTTTATTGCTTTCTTGAGCTTTCTTGATAATTTCATTATTTTGTTGCTGAATTCTTATTTTATGTTTCAAATTTTCATTCTCATCCCTTAGTTCACCGATAGCTTCTATTCTTACAGTGAGTTCAACATTTATTCTATTTTCCTCTTGACTCATAAGAATAATCTGATTTGTAATCTCATGGTGATGCTATGTAAGTCTTTGTATTTCAGACTCTTTTTCTTGTAGCTTTTCTGTGATCTTTCTTCTATCATCAATAGCTAGTGTTCTTTCTTGCTCAGCTTGTCTAACATTGTTCATGACATCAATCATCCTTACCATATGTGTCTCTTGACCGATTTGCAGAGATTTAACTTATCCAGCAAGATGTAGATTGATTTCAGTTAGGCTTGTGATGCTTTCTTTTGATGTATCTGATGCTTTTCTTATAGTTTATCCTGAAGACTCAAAGAAATATGGTATCTATTCCTCATGATAATCTGTCTCATTACAACGAGATGCAATAATCTTTCTTTCATCTAGCAGTTGTCTCAAGTTGATTCTAGCTTCTGTATATTGTTCAAAGAACATCTGAATTTCAAGCTTTTTATTCTCAATATTTTTATCAAGTTTGTACTTATCCATTGTATGATCTTTTCTCTTAAGCCTTTAAGCTTTCCAAGAAGAAACTTAGCTCTGATACCAATTGTTGGGATTAATGGGAAGTATGTACTGAGAGGGGAGGGGTGAATCAATACCTCTAAAACTTTTGTATCCTTTAATCAATTAACCTTTGTAATCAATTGTATATCCATTCAATATAATCTATACTATCTTGATGTAAGTTATATCAATTCATAACATTAACATACATGTGAACATTCATAGAAACATTCATGAAAGTAATTTGACACATAACACAAGATATGATATCACAAAAAACTCCTATTAGGAAGTAAAAAATGCGGTGGGGATGACACCCACAAAATCTTCACTATCTGCAGATTGGAAGGGGCCGATTAAGGCTTACAATTTGATCACTTCTGAGGATCTACCCTGTTAAGAGTATCGGTGGAGACCTATTAAAGTCTACTCTGTTAAGAGCTTTAGCAACACTATTGAGTGTGCACTCGGTTAAGAGATTTTTAGTTAGATTGTTAAATCCACCTTCCTTGAAAGGATTTTTACACTTTGCTCCACTTGTTAAAATGATAGAAAATTTAAAATTGACCTGGTAAATGCAATCTCCTATTGGTGATACAGATCCAATTTAGTTTACATGAAAAATATTATCACCTAATTGTGATTGAATAATACCTCTGATTCTTGGTATCCTCTGCTCTTGGTTTTGATAACCAAATTTACCTTTTGTTGTTCTTGTTATTGAAACTCTCAATCTGATCCATAGATGTGCTTGTATGCTTCATTCATCTTCTCCTCTCTGTTCTCATCCTTTTTCATCCATGTATAATGAATGATTGCATCATCTATTTATAGATGGATTGACATATCAAGTTTCGATAAAAACAATGTTAACTCTAAGATCACGTTTACAAATTGTACCTAGATCTCCTAGTCTATGTGTTTTAAATCAATTAGACTGATTAAAGAACTTACATTCATGTTTCTTGTCCCTAAAGAAATGTATTTAAAAACAAATCAATATCTTATAAATAGAATAATCTTTCTTTATCTTACGTGGAAGTCAGATCCACCTTTTGCGGGCTGCAAGTTACTTTTGATTCCTGTTTGTCGATTATGCTCTAACTGTCCTTTAGTTTTGTTCTGTCAATTGCACTTTAACTGTCTTGTTGGTTTGCATTGTATCTTTCACATTGGGTTCCTCTTTATCTTTCTATCTTCGTATTTTTTATTTACACACTAAGTTGTGTTGTCAGTTCTCTTTGCACTTAGTCATCTTTGGTGATCTCTTTCTATCTAATCTTTTGTTTGCTCTGTCTTGTCTTTCAGTGTGTGATTACTGAAAGTGTTGTTTTCATACTAATAGAAAATTAATGTCATCACATTTGAGGCCAAATTTTGATGGCTATCTGTCATATTTTTAACGCTTATCTATCGGTACTTCGACAGATGTAACTGTCACGGTTATTTTGTTAGAAATTGCTATGGAAGTGGTAACTGTCGCTATTCTGACACCATATCCGTTAGATCTTACCACATTAATATCCAATTTATAAAACCATTTCATATGGTACATCTAGCAGAATGTCGATGGAACATGTAGCCTATCTGACGGACAACTTGTTAGAATACCGTCAGATGTGCAGTGATTGCACGACAGGAAACCCCATCGAATATATTCCACAACCACTATAACATTATGTCACAAATTTTGGGTTATTTGTCATTACGCCTATCAAAATGCCAATGGAAATCAAGTGACCCTCCAACAGGACAACCCATCGAACGTATAGCACTACTGTCATAAATGCCTATCAAAAATGTAGTTTTTCCAATAGGAAAACCCATCAAAAATATAGAACTGCCATCGTACCTCTATGTCAGAATTGTAGTCTATCTGTCGATATTTCTGTTGGAATGCTAATGGAAATGAGGTGACCCTTTGACAGAAAAACTTGTTGAACATATAGCACTACCATTGTAATTACCTGTCAAAATGTCATTTTTTTGACAGGAGAACCCGTTAGATGTATAGCCATGTGGTCGTAAGTATTTGTCAAAAATGTAGATGTCCCGACAAGAGAACCAAGTATATGTTAAATCAAGTATGTTCAAACTATTGCTTTGCAATAAACATTCTATCAATTGTAACTATGCAATAATTTATGTTAAGGAACCTCATGCAAATTTATAGCTTAAAGCATAGCAAATGATTTAATGTATTCATATTATCTAATCTATGTTTTCATTGTGTTCCAGTACAACTCAGTTTCAAAAAGAAGATAAATTATGCTAACCACGTCATCTTCATCTCTTCTTTTCCTTTGTTTGATCTCTTCTTTTCCTTTCTTTGGTCTCGTATTTTCCTTTTTTTGACATCCCATCTCATCATGGTTGTGCCTATATTGCCAATAAACAACATTCAATATCACTCAAAATTATCAAATATGTAACCCATAGTATTAAATGCTCAAATGCTTGCAATCCATTGAATTTAATGGGATGAGGATGTAATGGGATGAGGATGCAATTTATTTTTATTTAAAATTGAAAGTTATAAATTAGAACTTTCTAATGACTAGATACAGGGTTGTTTGTGTGTTTCTACGAGTATATTCGAAACTATACAATTCTATGAAGAGCAACAGTTAAAATGTTTGAAAGAAAAGAAGAAGAAGCAAAAATCAATAGAAGACTTGCTTGAAATGCAATGCCTCACTCTTTATCATTTAAACTTCTTTCTAGCATGTATTTCCAAACATGTCTCACAAAACCCGTCACTAGCACTACTTATCAACATTTTGAACTACAGTTCTTAAGAAAGGAAGAGCATGGTTTCATAAAGGAAAAATGTTCATATCCAATGGACAAAAAAATGATTTTGTAAAGTGATGTGACATTCAGAAAGAAAGCTACAAGATATTTGAATCCTTAAGAAACCATGTCAAAGAGAAATGCAAGTATACAAAGTAAAGACTAATTATTTCAACATTTGTTTCATCATAGGAAGGTATTAATCATATGACTCAAAATAAAAAGGTACATTATGATAAATTAAATGTCATGGAATGGTGATCATGATAATTTTGAACAAAAGCTTTATATGGAGAAGGACAATGTGAAATAGACTAGTCTAATTTTTTCTATCTTCTAAATTTATGATGAAACTATTAAGGAAAAGAATGAACATAATAAAAGAGTCTACCATTATCAAGTGTATCAATATCATGAAGAAGCACATCAATTATAAGAAACATGAACATTAGATCATCCCAAGGATAGATATTCATTCAGAGACATTCACATCAAACAGAGCATTAAGCAAAAGTAATGCAGTGCACTACAAGTGTAAAAGAATCAATTACTAATCCAAAAGTAATTTTGTAGTGATAAATATCATAACAACAATCATGACTCATATTCAATGAAGAGATACAACTATAAGGGAGGTAATGGACATTCAGATCACCAGTATCAAAACCTTCCAATTCAGTAAAATGGATTTAAAACAACTATCATGTGGATGTTTCACATGAGAAATATTCAAGGGGATTGTTTTATTGAGAAAATAGAGTTACTATGTAATGAAATCCACAGTTTACAAAAAGAATTGGTTTCAGATTCACACAAAGAATTATTTTCACACCAGAGACATTATAGTGTCAAAGCATGTGCATACATGAAAGAGGTTATTTTTCATGGAGCAAACTACAGTTTTGAGAAAGATCTTGTGACATATAGCTCTTTCTTTCATTTTAGATCATTTCTTTAAGGAGGATGTGTTATTGTTTTAAGTGCATTGTAATAGTCATAGGACAATAAGAATAACCCAATGACAAAAATATACGTCATAGGAGAATAGATCATGTGGTTGTAGCAATAGTAATAGAGAATACATCAGTTGACGAGTGAAAATGCAACATGACAAGATATCAACAAGTAAAGAAATCAATATTTCTGAGAAGATGAAACCAAAAGTGCAACCAATAATGTTCACTTGCGAATATTAAAATAGTGAATAGTGTCATTGACATAGGTTGAGTTGTTATAGTATGTATACAACCCAAGGATATAGGTTAGGGAGTAGTTCAGATTTAGATTTAACCTAGAGAAATGTCAATTAGAAATATGAAGGGTACAAATGCAATGGATTTCTCACAAGGTCAAGAGCCCCAATGTTACAAGGTGAGTTTCTTGAACTGCATCATGGTCAAACTCAATAGAAAATGGAGCATAATTGTTGTTTTTGGAAAAAAATCGGTGCTATCAAAGGCATGAGAAAGAGCTAATATCAATTTTTATGGGTCAAGACAATGGCTACAATCAATTGTTAATGTCCACATGACAAAAGAATCCTATGAGACAGTAAACCCTATTATTTATGCATTGTGAAGTGTTGATCTTTTGCATTTTATTTTAATAGTGATCCCTCCAAATCTCTCAAACCATTCTTCACTAGATAAATCTTGAAAAGAGGTTGTTATTAAACCATTTATGATCCTTATTGTGATCGCATTTTCAAAACCCTCTCACATCTCCATCGCATCAAATCTACTACAGTTACACTTATGATGAAAAACCATTAATCTATCTATCCACATTCAAAATTTGTTTGAATAATCAGAAAGTATAATGTAGTCCAACCTATTCTTAAACCTCAGTTCTATCTTAAAGAAACAAACACAACTGCCCACTACCAACTTAAGTGAAGCATTCTAACTCTATAAGATTGAGATCACTAAACAAGACAAAAGAACACAAAATAAAATTATGTTTCATTTATGCCTTTGCCTATTATATAACACCTTAATTTCTATCTAACAAAAAACACAACTACACACAAGATTTGGCTGTGGAATTAACTTCCACTGAGATGTCGCAAAAGGTTTGAATCTCAAGACTCAAATAATATCAAAATTAAATTTGGAAACCCATAGATTTCAAAAAAACTTCAAACATTTATAGAAACTCAGAATATCAAACATATTCTCTTCAGAAGTAGACAAACCATAGATTGTAAGTTCCTTCATGCAAAACAATGGAAACTTACTTATATAATACTAAAAGAATACAAAATCTTAAACTAGATTACACATTTGTGAATAGAGTTTCATTTTTCAGCTGCACTACAGTCACATATCTGATGAATAACCAGAAATCAATGTCACATCTATCTATCTACACACAAAATTTGGTTACAGTATGAGATCAACAAGTAATTAAGAGTTGGACTAAATTACAATTCAACAAAGAAATATGAATCTAGAAACCTGATATATATACAACAAAAAATAGTTATAGATCCAATATCTTTGCAATAGGGTTCTATAGCCAGGGCTTTTTCTCACTAGGTGGAGAGAAGTTCAGCTCAAACATTTCCTTGGAAATGTTGCCTGGCTCATAAAATCCAACAAGCCTTGAAAAAATTTCAGCGCTCACTTGAATATGATGATAAAGAGAAAGATCAAAAGTCCGAGAAAAATGAAGAGAAAAAATAATAATCAAACAACAGATAAAATCCTAAACTTATGTTGACAGTGTAGAACATTTACATAAGAAAGAGCCTAAATAACTCACCATTGATGTCGTTCAGCGTAGATAAAGCCACATATTTTGCCCCTTCCTCGTACACAAGCTATGTTGGACAAGAAGGGCCAAAAACCCTATCTGTACAACAAATTTACAATTTCATCACAAACAAAGAAGAGTGTAAGTCCAACATAGAATTGGAGAATACACCTGTAGGTGATTATTGCAAAGTGGAAAGCTAATATTAAATAATCTGGTTTGAGAATTTCAACTGTTATTGTACTTCCCAAGATTTGCATTTTCAGTTCAAGAACTTTTACCATAGTTTTGGTTTGGAAGAGTGAAAGTCCAATATTTATATTCTAGATTGCAAACTTTACTTTAATTATGCTTTGAAAGAGTAAAATATTCATTCATATTTGCAAACCAAGAACTTAATGATAACTGTACTTCCAAAATTTGAATTGTGATTGAGATCTTAGTAAAAAAATGTAAAATTTAATTCTGTTTTGAAGAAAAAAGAGTAAAATATGGAGATTCATATTTCTTGAATTATAATGGTGATTTATTGCTCATTAACTTCAATTTGTCTTACCAAGTTTAGATCTGAGATTTGAATTTTGATAAGGCCGCTCAATCTATGTTGGACAATGATGTGCCAGGAGTTCGATCTACCAAAACTGTCATTCTCGATTAGCAAAGAGACTAAACCTTCTTCACTTACTATTTTCTTCTGCCTTCCTCCCGAAGTGCTGATTCAGGAGGACTTCTAAACTAAACCTTGTTCCAGCCTTGTTTTGGATGGTTTATATATCATATGATACTTTGAAATGAAACTCATAATCATATGTAGAATAATAAATAGAAACGCCATGAATTAGTCTTTATTTTTAACATATGTTACAACATTAACAAAGAATTATTGTTTAAAATTCAGACCTAAGTAATTTTCTTCAGCAATCTAGAAACTTAACAACTACAATGAAATTAGTTGACCAGAATGTACTTGTATTATTCAACCACGAAGAAAATTTCTTTAAATCTTGAATACCAAGTTCTCACACAACTAGAAGGCAAAGAGTGATGACTTCATGAGGACCAACACACTGAAAGAGCCTAGCAATAAATCTATCAAAATGAGTGGAATATCAGTCGATATTGTACCAATATTCCTCCACAACCTACCTTGTTTCAACTAACTGTAAGTGTCAAGTAAATCATGTGATCAATGCTCAATTTCATAAAGGACTAAAACTTCATAAAAATGATGTTTTCAGGGTCCAAACTGAAGGCATTATATTTTTCCATTAGTATACTAAGAGAAAAATATGATCTGCACCATCGGTTTACTCTACACTGACAGACAAGGCACAACACTATCCGACGCCAAGGTTACCTGACAAACACTGTTAAGTGTTGTCCAATGCAAAAAAGGTAAAAGATACCCGACGAGTAACAACAGTGCTACCCGACGGAACAGAAAAAAAAGGAACCCAACAGATACAAGGAACCCCACGAACAGTTCAGTCAAGGAACACCGACAAACTACAAGTTCAAACCGACGACCAAGAACTGACAGTCAGTTACATCCCACAAAAAGTGGATCTAAATTTCCACGTTAGATAAATCACTGAAGTTGTATTTATAACTTCTTGATTTTCTTTTAAATCCATTATGTGCGGAGGAAGCAATGTAATTGTTATTTTTTTGATTAGTTTTACTATTTTAAAACATGCAAACTAAAGATCAAGGTAAAGTTGTAAATCTTGGATATGAGAGTTAACATTGTAATACGTGAATTCCAAGATAGGTCAAATACTTGTATAAATAGATGCTCAATCCATTGAGAAAAAAAGTTGATCAATGAAGATAGTAGCCACGAAGAGCAACTAAAGACACGACAGAGAATTCATGTAGAAGAACACAAACAAATTCAAATCAGTTTTCAAGAACATAACAGAGGCTACCGACAAGCAGAGAAAAGGTATTCATCAATCACTTGAGGTGATATTATTATTGTAAAATCTTTAATGGATCTGTAAATAAGCAATAGTAGATTACATGCGGTCAGGTCAACATTTGTACTCATTCTAACAAGTGTAGTACACTAATGAAATCCTTTCAAGAAAGGTAACCGTCCTATTGTAAATCTCATAACTGAGTGCACACTTAAATTAGTGTTGCTAAAGCTCTTAACAGAGTAGATCTTAACAGGTCTCCACCTTAATATTCTTAACAGGGTAGATCATCAGAAGTGATCAAATTGTAAGCCTTAACCAATTCCTTTCCATTCTGCAGATAGTGAAGTTTTGTGGGTGCCATCCCCACCATAGTTTTTACTTCCTAACAAGAATTTTTTGCGATACCATATCTTGTGTTATGTGTTTATCAATTTCATGAATGTTTCTATGAATGATTGAAAACTATTAAAGATTATGATCAAACAATATATACATAGGAAAGAATAACAGTAATGGTTGGTAAATCATAATTGAAAGATTACTAATGATGAATTGTGTAAAGTGTTAAAATTTTTAGAGGTACTGATTCACCCCTCCCCTCTCAGTACTACTTCCCATTAATTCCAACAATTGGTATCAGAGTTAAGTCTCTTCTTGGAAATTTTAAAGGCTTAAGAGCCAAGATCTAACAATGGAGAAGTACAAACTTGACAAGAATATTGAGAACAAAAAGCTAGAGATACAAATGTTCTATGAACAATATAAAGAAGTGAGAATCAAGATGAGAGAGCTGCTAGATGAAAGAAAAGGTATGGCTACCCGCAACAATGAAAAAGACTATCAAGAAGAAGAGATTCTAGATTTCTTTGAATCTTCGGGGTCAAATGCAAGTAATACATCAGATACATCAGAAGACAATTGTACAAATCTAAAGGAGATCAATCAACATCTAACAGAGCAAATAAAGATGCTGCAAATCGGTCAAGAGACCCAAATGGTAAGAATGATTGATGTGATGAGTTCTACCCAACAAGCTGAAACAGAGAGAACACTTGCTATTGATGACAAAAGAAAGATTTCACAGAAACTACAAGAAAAGGAAATGGAAATTCAAAGACATGCTGAGCATCACCATGATCTCACAAATCAGATTATCCTTATGAGTCAAGAAGCAAATAGAATAAATGTGGAACTCATTGAAAGAATACAGATTATAGGTGAACTAAGAGAAGAAAATGAAAAGATAAAGAATGAGGTTAGAATTTAGCAACAACATAATGAGATTATCAAAAAGGCTGAAGAAAGAAATAAAAGAATGGATGAATTTCTTGAAGGACAACGAAGAGTCAACAACAACAACGGTATAGGCTTTACTGAAAATGGAGAATCATCAAATCCAAAGAATGTCTATGAAAATCCAAGACCAAGAAAGCTATCATGCAAGAACTGTGGAAAGTAAGGGCACACATCAAATGTGTGCAGAGGTAAAATGAAAGGTACTCTTAAATCTACACCTACATCTTCATTCATAGGATTCTATTATAAATGTAACAAGAAAGGACATAAATCTTATGAATGCAAGAGAAAGATAGAAAAGCCAAAGAAGGAACCCTACATGGACAAATATTGTCCTACATGCAAGATGAATGGGCACACATCTGAAGAATGCTGAAAAAAGAAAAAGCAAGCATGGAAGCCAAAAGGTAAAGAAGTTCATTATCAACCAAAGATAACCAGAAATCAATATGTATGGGATTACAACACTTGGACAAATTGTACATGTGGTAGATATGGTCACATTGTTGCAAACTGCATGAGAGCATGTACCAAAAGGCCTAAAGGCTGGTCAAACCCTAGAATGGCATGCTTACACTGTCATAAAGTTGGTCATCTCAAGAAAGACTGCAAAGACCGATTGACAGAAAAAAAAAGAAAAAATCACATATCCCAATGGAAACAGCATTGAAGATATCCGGAGGGCAAGAGACAAAATATGGATAAAAGCTTCAAACAATGATGAAGCTGGGCCAAGCAATGCAAATGGTGACACCCCATCCAATGGATCTGGTGACACCACCAACTCCACTTGATCTGAACAGGTAAGTATGGAACTGCACTATACCAAGTTATATTTTGCATCAGTTCCATTATACAAATTGATAGATAGTCAAAATTTGCATAATCTAAAGATGCATACTACTTTACTTGTTACTAATATAAGAATGCAACACCATTAGTAAACACTTACCAAAAGTTATTGGTGAAAACAATAATGAGTTGTTTGCACTTACTGGAAATTTTCGGTCAACTAGTAACCCGACGACCGTCGGTAAGAAAGCAAAGTTCAGAAATGGTCATAACAGAATACCGATATCCGTCAGTAAAATCAAAGTGGTTAACAACTTCCTAAAGCATCATGTCTTCACTGATGATGATTTGAAACATCCTCTTGATGAAACCCATCTTCACCTCCCGATGATTTGTTGAGCATTTATTGCAAAGACTTAGGTCAAAAAGTCTATAAAAAGTCGATGGGACAACTTCATTTTTCACCCGTGATTTCAAGAGAAAGCAGAGCGAAAACCAAGCGATTGAAGAGAAAAAAGTAGAAGTGTCTCCAGATCGATTTAGCACACAGAGAATAGATTCTTCATCACTATTGCAAATTGAAGTAAGTATGAAAGGTACTGAAAGATCTCTGTCATTATTTTGTCAAGAAAGCCCTAATTTTGAGAAAACCCTAAATACTTGAAATACAATGGCAACCACATCAAGAACTACTAAGTTGAAGAATGAAAAGAAGAATGTGGTGAAATTGATCAAGAATAGCACATGTGTAGAACCTAAGTACAAAATCTGTCCAGAAATTACATCGAAACCCGATGAAGCCGACGCATTTTCAAAAATTTTGCCTAGGGTTTTTCTCATAGAAGACGTTAGGTCTTATATTCATTGCAAGATCGCAGAAATAGGTGATCTTGAAATGGATTCAAAGCTTTCAAAAAGCTATGTGATGCCGAAGGAAAATTGAAAGAAGAACACAAACACTTGGAGGTCAAAGGGTTAACCAATGCCCTGCATTTCCTAAGGGAATTCAAAACAGAATGGATTAGGTTAGTCTTGAGCAAGATGCATGATAATAAACTATGGCTAGACCAACCTAAAAAAATAACCAAGGATGTTCTTCATGCTGTCACTGGTTATCTGATAACTGACAAGCCTAGGGCACACAAGCATCCATCCATGAAAAAAGTTACAAAACTCACCAATGCAGAAGGAGACAATAGAGGTCTCAAAGTGAACAAAATCACCGACGAAGAGTTAAAATTTGGTGCATGTGTTATTGGGTACAAAATATTTCAAGCCAGCAGAATGAACAACATTTCTGCAATAGAAGTAAGCACAGCTTACAAGATTGTAACAAAAGGAATTCAGATGGATATGTGTGAGATCCTATTGAAACAAATTGATGAGAATATGATCAAAATCAGGTCTGCAAAGAGAAATACATGTAAGTTTGGATCACTTATCATATGTACATTTTCTATTTTCAAGAATACTTTCCTTCAGTAGGAAAAGTTTTATGGGACACTACCAAACCGGTAACCCACCAGATTAGTGAACTGATTAAGTCACTAGGAGACAACTTTGAGTCTGTTATATCTACATACTTCCTTTAGTTCAAGGAACAGATGATGGAAAGAACTAGGATTCCTGAACAGCTAGTTGAAAAATACAAAGATGAGATATGTTTCATGGCAGACACAGAATATACACATATCAAACCGGTTGTACCAAGAATAGCTTGGTTAACACCATTAGACTATGAGATCAATATTGATCAAGCTACAAGTGCTATTGAGGCATTGATCAATGAGCCTGTTGATAAGAAACAACCAAGGTTTGGAACATATGAGGAGGCCAAATCAAAGATAAAACAAGGCCTAAAAGTCAAGAAGACTATGAACAAGAAGGATAAAATGGTTAAGAATCTCAAGAAGATTCTATCAGTCTCAGAAGAAGAGAAAGATCAATAGGAGGAAACTGGTGAACAAGGCACCATCAATGAAGAACTAGAAGAAAAGAAATTAGATACATAGGCTATTGAATCTGATACACCTCCATCTCCACCTCCTGCAAAGAAGCAAAGGACAAGAATTCAAATTGCTGCCACCGATACCACACCACTTAAGAAAGGTCAAGTAAGGACCTATATGAGGAAGCAGCTAGAAAAAAGAACAAGACAACAACCTATCAAAACCACACCACCAAAGAAAAGAAAAAGGACAAAGGCTAACTTGGATGACACCAAAGATGATGAGCCAGATGTAGTAAAGAAGAACTTCAGAAATCAAACAGTAGATGAAGCTGCCAAATCAATTGCTACTCATGGCACAATGACTGATAAAAAGATCAGAGAATGGGATACACTGAATCTACAGGATCAGAATAAAATAAAAGAGGCATTCATAAAATCAATGATCAAGAACAAGTATGCCCCTGCAGAATTTGTAAATCAAATACCTGAAGAGATAGGTAAAAGGGTATACCAACAGTGGTCATATGCCTTGCAAATAGAGAGAGAAGCAAGAGAAAGAGTACTTGTGAGATTGATGCCTCCTGAATCCAAAGTTGAAGAGATAAAATACATACTAAAGAAACACTCAAGTAAATTTGTAGCCAAAATAAGGGCTTACAAAGTACTAGAGAATAAGTTTATAAAACTAGATTCAATGACAGAAACCAAATGGAGACATCTCCGGGATCTATCGACAGAGTCAACAAGTGTTGAGAAGCAATTACTTCTCACAAACACACCTCATAGAGAGGAGGAGACAGATAATACAAGTCCTCAGCATATTGCTCTGGACAATCAAGAAAGTGATGAGGAGCCTATTAACTTAGATATAGGCATGGATGATAATATCCAAGATATCACTCATTATGATTCTGACAATGATCCAAAGAAGAAAGATGATGTAATATTTATCACACTTAAGGATCAACAAAGCCATCAAGTACTGTAGATATCAGATGGTAAGATAGTTGACATTGCTGATGAACAAGTGCAGGACACCTCAATCATGCACTCAAAAGTGCAAGACCCTGCACAAGATATACAAAAAGATGAGGATGTCACTGCTGACAAGGCACTAACCGACAAGCAGGACACCAATACTGACAAAGCCCAAGTCACAACTCAAAGTAACATGCCTATCCTAATGAAGGAAATAAACATACTAGAGGGAAATAATGGATCAAAAGAAAAGGAAACAAGCACACCCAAAGACAAGGGTGATGAAGAAGCCAAAGGAACAACAAATTCTACTATAGGGAAAGCTACAACCAATGATCAGAAAGATACATCTACTTATCAGAATAAGGAAGAAACTCAAAAGGAAACAGGGGACAAGCCTTTAGAGAAAGGTGAAGAAGGAAAGAAGGATGAGACAGAAAGAAATCAGGAGCACATTCTGTAGAAACACCCAAGGTTAATGAAGAGACATCCTCACATAACCAACAGGTGCCCACAAAGTAGAAGACACAAGATGCATCATCTAAAAAACCTTCACCAAGCAATTAGGAATGAACAAATGAACTAGCTATATTATTTCATACATCTGCATCCCCTCAAATCTCAAAGAAGAAGAAAGGAAAGAATAAGAATCCAGTAACTCTAGATGAAATTATTGAGATTCTAGTCTATGATCCAAGAACATTGGGTCCGACAACATTGACAAAATATGCAAAGCTCTATGAAAGAAAAGCTATACAAGACAAGCTGAAGAGAGAGGCAAAAGAGGCCAAGGTACTGGAGGTAGCAAGAAATATACTTCAATAGATTGTACCAGACATAGATATTGATCAAAAAGCTCCAATGCTTGATCAACTGGTTATACTCACAGATGCAATAACATCTCAGAACACCAATGTTGAGAAGGCTATGGAAGAGAGACTTGAAAAAAAGTATGAATTCAAGCTCGCAGAAAAAATAAGCCAGGAAGTGGCACTAAAAAAGGTCAAGCTATCTGAATTGGTAAGTACAATTGATCCAATTATGTCATAAGTTGTTACCTTAATAAAGAAATTATGCACTTTAGATCTACTCACTCAGGAGTATACCAACAAGATAGCAAAAATAGATGTTGATCTTAAGTCCAGTGCACGGAATCTAGCCAACACAGAAGAAGCACTTAAATTGCACAATGAACAAATCATACAGGCTAGGAAACAAAGACAGGACATTCAGTTTGCAGAGATGAAATACAGAGATGAGGTCAATGAGCTCCAAGTTAAGCTCTTACCGAGACTTACACTACTGCAACAAAATATGACATAGGCAAATACTCTAATTGCCACCCCTAAAATGTATGTCCTAGACAACATTAATGATATGCACACAAGACTAGAGCTGCAACACATGGCACAAGAACAATTGAAAGAACAATGGGAGAAACTGCTGGAAGATATCAAAATTACCCATTCTAAAATTTTTGACACATTGTAAGTTGCACATTTTTGTCACAATTTTGGCATATTGTAAGTTGCACATTTTTGTCATTAGTATCAAAGAAAGGGGGGATTTGATATGTACATCACCTCACTTAAAAGGAGGAAATCATATGTATAGTGGAAGAAAGGGGAAATAATGTACATACATAGAATAAATAGTATACATGTACATATACATACACTATACCGATGCACACAGTAAGGGGGAGTCATATTATGAAAAGGATATAAACATGGTGTATACATACCAAAAGAGTTTAGTATTATGCACATATCATTTTTTGATACTAATGTCAGAGGGGGAGATTGACGGCATTATATTTTTCCATTAGTATACTTAGAGAAAAACATGATCTGCACCATCAGTTTACTCTACACTGACAGACAGGGCACAACACTATCTGATGCCAAGGTTACCCGAAAAACACTGTTTAAGTGTTGTCTGATGACAAAAAGGTAAAAGATACCCGACGAGTAACAATAGTGCTACCCGACGGAACAAAAAAGAAAGGAACTCGACAGATATAGGGAACCCAACAAACAGTTCAGTCAAGGAACGCCGACAGACTACAAGTTCAAACTGATGACCAAGAACTGACAGTCAGTTACATCCCGCAAAAAGTGGATCTGACTTTCCACGTTAGATAAATCACTGAAGTTGTATTTATAACTTCTTGATTTTCTTTTAAATCCATTATGCGTGGAGGAAGCAATGTAATTGCTATTGTTTTAATTAGTTTTACTATTTTAAAACATGCAAACTAAAGATCAAGGTAAAGTTGTAAGCCTTGGATTTGAGAGTTAACATTGTAAAACGTGAATTCCAAGATAGGTCAAATACTTGTATAATAGATGCTCAATCCATTGAGAAAAAAAGTTGATCAATGAAGATAGTAGCCACAGAGAGAAACTAGAGACCAGATAGAGAATTCATGCAGAAGAACACAAACAGATTAAAAAATCAATTTTCAAGAACAGAACAAAGGCTACCGACAAGCAGAGAAAAGGTATTCATCAATTACTTAAGGTGATATTATTATTGTAAAATCTTTAATGGATCTGTAAATCAGCAATAGTAGATTGCATACAGTCAGTTCAACATTTGTACTCATTCTAACATGTGTAGTACACTAATGAAATCCTTTCAAGAAATGTGGGCTTAACCGTCCTATTGTAAATCTCATAACTGAGTGCATACTTAAATTAGTGTTGCTAAAGCTCTTAACAGGTCTCCGCCTTAATATTCTTAACAGGGTAGATCATCAAAACTGATCAAATTGTAAGCCTTAACCGGCTCCCTTCCATTCTGCAGATAGTGAAGTTTTATGGGTGCCATCCCCACTGCAATTTTTACTTCCTAACAGGAGTTTTCTGCGATACCATATCTTGTGTTATGTGTTTATCAATTTCATCAATGTTTCTATGAATGATTGAAAAATATTAAAGATTGTGATCAAACAATATATACATAAGAAATAATAATAGTAACGGTTGGTAAATCATAATTGAAAGATTACTAATGATGAATTGTGTAAGGTGTTAAAATTTTTAGAGGTACTGATTCACCCCTCCCCTCTCAGTACTACTTCCCATTAATTCCAACACAAACTCCTAGATAAGGTCATAATTAGGTATAGTAACTGCCCAGAAGGTATCGAGAATATAAAAGAGGGTCACAAACACTTTGATTAAGACCAAGGAAGTATGATTACATCAAATTATCTAATGCTATCACTTTTTTTCCATCGAGATCATCTTTGCATAGTATACTTTCTAAGTTATCATCATAAACAAGAAATGCATTCAAGACAACCATATGATCAATGCTCAATTTTGCATAGGCTCTTGTGTTTTACCAATAGTTGGTGTACCCAAGTAGGCTCATTGAGAGTGATTGCCCAAATAAACCCAAAATAGGAACTTGAATCGTCAATTTTGGATGCTATATTGAAGTTAGAAGTTGTTTTCAAAGGTGTACAAACTATAGTTTTCAAAGGTGTAGAGCCTATAGCAATAGATCTACTTGAAAAGTTGAGAAATTTAGTCCTAGAGGACAAGTGAAGCTATAAGCTCAGAATCATGTCGTATCAGATCTCGGTAAGAGTTCTTAGGAGAAAGACAAGATGTCATTGGGAGATGGAGATACCACTTGAAGCCTTGCAATGTTGAGAGTGGGATAAAGGCTACATTTGAGGCCCTAGATAAGGAACAACCTTATTGAGCTTCACTTTGTTTTGAGAATAGTTTTATATTTTGTACTAAACAAGACCAACCACGAGAAGGTGGAAGCTTATTTGGCCCCACACCCCCCTTAACATCACTCTAAATTCTCCGTTAACATCTAAAATTCCTTCATTATTTCATCCAGTAATAAAATATAACATTCATTAATTATCACATGATAACATTCATTAACACATTATAAAATTTATGAACATTCAATAACACATAATTAAATTCATTTGCACATAAAAATCAATCATTATCAGTTAAGGTGCATAGATGACAATCAATTCTTGTTTTTCTTTGGAACAGGTTTTTTCACTTTTGAGAAGAAATCGCTAAGAGGAGCATCAATGTCATCATGATCATCTCCCCTCTCATCAGATCTCAATGCAGGCTGAGTTCTCTATTGATGCAAAGGGGGTCATCTTCAATAACATATAAAAGGCTTAAATTAAAAACATTTTATTATAATTTGTTACAAGTATTTCAGTACTTTAAAGGACATAATTGTATACCTCTTTACCTGATCTAGTCACATCATCAACTTAAAGATCAGTTTGTCTGGGCTCGGCCTCAACCTCCACCTGCTCATTAACAATGACCTCTACACTCTCTACAACTACAATACAAATTGTTACATTAATCCAAACACCTATTGCAATTAAATTTGTATTACTACACCAAAAAATTTAAGATGTTTACTTGTATTAATAATTACATATAAAAAATTGAATAGCAAATGTATACCTCCATCACTGTGATGCACATCTGAAACAACATCATCACGCACAGGTTGTGTACCACAATTGGCAGGTTGCATTCAAATTTCATACACATTCATGTTATCATTGTTTTCTTACTTAAGACAAATATACTCACTTTATGTTGGAACTTAACATCAAATAAACTAATTGGTATATAATTAAATTTGAAATAATCATCATTTATCTTACTTACCGTGATGGATCCATCAGTCGAACCTTGTGCACTTCTTATTCTTTTCACCATGGCTTTATAGCCTTGTTGGAAGCCAATTCTCTTGTCCTCTTCTGTGAGACTTTTATTGAACTCTGCGCCTTGCATTTTTTGCTTGGTATCGTCAAATTTTATTTCATTGTTTCATCAAAACAAAAAAGATTGCAAATTATAAATAGATATTATAAAGATCAAATTATTATTTTCAGTGTTAAAAGCCATCTATAGATTGTATTTTTCTTCATATAAATCTGATAATATTAACACTTACAACTCGTTCAACAAGTTTGGAATAACCACCAGAGCCGAGCTTGTGTTGCTCGTGCTTTTCTAGTCTTGCCTTTGTTTCCTTTGATGTGTCAGGCAATCTATGAAGAGATTGAAATATGTTAGTTCATATAAATATGAAGAGTATTTAGTACACAATTACATTCTTAACAGTATCACATACCTTCTTTTGTGGTCTAGTGGTGTAATTCCCTTTTTATTTCATTTTTCTCGTTCACATCCATAATAAGACGTTGCCACTATAAATCAAGAATGCAAGGGGGGCGCTAGTACTTTGGGTTTTTTGATAATGTGCACCTGTACTGGTCCCTAATATACCTCAAACATAACCCGACTTTCTGAAGGAGCTTATCCTTCTCAAATACATGAGGCCCAAATATATTTTTCATACTCTCTACAAGAGCATCTTTTAACTTTGTATCTTGGACTTTCCACCTTTTAAGAAAAAAAATAGTGTTAGATTCAAAAATGAAGTGAACTTACCTTTAATATAGTTTAAGAAATGGATGTAATGATAACTATCCTAGCAATGATATGAAATCAAA
>MU226210.1:1183258-1195928 GCA_018584345.1 Thuja plicata
AAGAGTGTCCATATGGTAAATGATCCATCTCACCGAAATGCATAGGTACCAACCACTGCATCTGCCTAGTACATAGGAACAAATACTGAATACATAGATCACTCCATCGAACCAAGGAAGCATTAGAGCCAACATGAGATACCTACTATAATGCTGAACATGGAGAGGTTTGACAGGAACATTGAAATGCAATGTCAAAAACAACTGCAAGAAGAAGAACCAGGAACACCAATAGTGCAGAAGAAGGTACAAGCACAGGATAAAGGGCGGTGTCAAAGTAGAAGAAATGATCTTCTAGACATACATCATGAGGCTGATCTCGTAGAAGGGACACTCACTTGACAAAGGTAGATGAGCATAAAAGGAAAAACATCATAACCCCCCCCCCCCATGACACTTTATAACTGAGTGCAAGTACAAACAAGCACAAGATGTACAAGATCTCAGATATGCAACTGCAGGCACTTTATTTCAGTGTGTTTATAAAAGAAAGCTACAGAAAAAGGTGTATACAATGTTCAGAGAAGGAAACGATTCTAGGACCTGAAACATCCAAGATATCTACCACAATGCCATAAAGAAAAAAATTGAATACATAGATAAATGGAGCATAATCTGCGTGTGAGACCCATAGAATAAGAAAGATAACAAAAGCAACTTTCTAACCTCATGCGGAAGTCAAAAAAAGGAGTCCGGATGAGCAAGATATGGCTCCCGGAGTGCAAAATAGAACCCTAACTTTGACAGGCAAAAAAACCTAAAAGATGGAAAAATCAGAAAATCTATCCTCCATAAAGATGTCCATCTTGGAAAGAGCTTTTTGGTGATATAAAAAAGTCAAAAATCGGCCTCTGTTTGCTCCAGATATGAGCAAAAAACCGCCGAGAGGTCAAAACAGAAGTGAACCTCATGAAACCTCAGCCAAAAATGGCGGAGCCCTGCTAAACTGGAGATTCCTCTAAAAAAAATATTGCCTCCAGATATCCCACCAAAAGGGCAGAAAAAAATATTATTTTTTTAATGAAAAAAATAATTAAAAAACATTATACTTTTTTTAAGGAAAAAAAACATAAAAAAACACAAGCTTTTTTTTTATATAAAAAAAATACAAAAAAAAATGATTTTTTTTATTTTTAAAAAAATATTAAAAAATCTTGGAGCTTGTGGCTGCTGACATCAGTGGCATGGAAACCAAGGTAGATTTTTGCCTCAAAAAATGTGCCAAGGTCATGCAAGCAAAAAAGAGGGTCCAGATTTTAACTATGTCCAAATAAGACATGTCTTTTATGAAAATAGGGGTTTTGGGGTATTCCGGACACAACCTAGATGTCAGTTTTTGCTCAAACTACTCCAAACAAAAAATCCTCCTAAAAACCACTAAAATCTGAGACAAAAACCTCTCAAAAATACATATTTAAAGAACAAGGCCAAATCTCTCATGAAGAGAAAAGGGGCATGAAGATCTTGAGCTCTGATACTATATTGGAGTTGATTAAAACTATCAACCCACAGCTCCCAAGAATCACCTGCATGCAAACCTGTCACAGAAAGAGAGAAGCAAAAAAGCTATGGAGGCCAAAAATCACAGATCGATGAAAGAGGAAACATATTGTGCAAATAATGTAGAAAAACTTTTAATGTAATAAGATCCTCAATTAATTAATAACCATCGAATTGAATAATTTACAAAGAGGGAATTCGTATAAAAGGATACCAAAACCCTAAAAGGGAAACCCTACAGGGGAAATATCTAGGTTGCATAATAATAAAAAATAAAAGAATTAATTATTATATGCCTAAAGTTTAGCTTAAGTAAAAAAGAGATAATAAGTGACTTAATAATTAAATCAATATGATTTAATTAATAAGTGGAATCACTTTATTAATCTAACAGGAGAATGATGCCCGACTTTGTATGACATCATATTTCAGATTAGTAGACAGATACCTATTTGAGACTTGAGTGATTTGTTTATGTAACTTAGTCTCACTTTGATTAGGAGTTATTAGTTGTTAGAGTTCGCTAATTGCTTAGTTAGACTAGTTGATTATTCAGTCAAATTGAATGTTACACACCTTATCTAGTTTCTTTTATTTAAATTCATTATGCACTCACCTATTAAAGCATGTATGTTCTAATTTTAGTAATGATATATACATAATTTATTTTCTAAAATTTTAATGGGAGTTATTAGTTGCAACAACCCCTATTTAATTGACTGAACATAACGAAAAGTCAGCCAAGATGAAGTGAATCACCTTAGATTTGGTTAAGGACTATTCGATCCATCATACTGAAAACTCTTCACCAAATTGTGAACATTTATTGTGAGCTTTTTCTAAAGAAAGGGCTTAGTAGCACACATATAGGTCATCGAGCATTGGATTAACTTTCTCCCATCCAGGTCAATGTTGCAGATGATGAGTTGGTACCTATAGAAAAAAAATGTGTTCTCTCCATCTTGGGATTTGTTTGTTTTAGGTTTTTGTGATTGTGAAGCTTCTCGCATTTGAGAAGCTTTGTGATGATTTTATTGAAGAGATTATACTAGATATGTGTCAGTTAGAGTGGAAGTGGTGCAGGGCACTTAGGACTTGAGTTTTCTTAGGTTGTTTTCAATATAATAAAGGATGTGTTCTAAATCATCCTATATTTTTTCTTAGTCCATCTTGTGTGGACAAGGATCCTCTGGTCTGTTTATAAACCAAGGATGCCTTACTTCATTGGACTGTCTTGTTTCTAGTGCTTTATGCAAATTTTAGAGTTTGGTTGCAGAAGTGGTTCTTGGGTCTTATGTACCTATTTTTGGTCATTTATAGGTTCTTTGAGTAATTTTCCACTTGGTGGGTTGATGACTTGTTTGCTTTCTTAGGACTTGTCTTAATGTTGTCAAAAGTTGCACATTGTGAAAATGTTGTCAATGCAACATTTCACTAAAATGTTGCTCGAGTATGCAACTCTGGTCCCAACGACCCTAACTAAATTTGAATCAATTGGATAGGCTTGGTAGTTGGTTTTATGTGGGAAGAGGTTTGTCCAATCGGGATAGAGACAAAAAAAAAACATTATGGAGCAAGTTTTGATGAGATTTCATTATTTTCTGAACATTTTTATGAGTTATGTGGCTGTGTACGGGTTCCATCTTCTGATCCAGTAATTCCATAACATTATTCCTTAATTAATTACCTTTTTTTTGTATTTGGTTTTGTTTATTTTGGTTGTCGTTTTCTTGAGTTAGAGGGAAAAATGTGTCTGCATGTCAAAAAACTACAAGAATTGGGGTCGGGTTGGAAGATATGGCCCTAACTTACTATTTCACCATGGTAAATCGATGCCACTGGGTGAAGAGTAAGTTAAGGCAAGATTTGAATGAATTCCAAAGGCTTAGAGTTGGGGAAGTTGATTTGGGGCTTGAACTTTGATGCCCTAGGCTAAATATTGGGTATGTATTTAGCCTGCGAGAAGGAGAAAGGCGTGCAGCAGCAGACCAAAAGTGAACTTGGAACTAAGTACTGATTTAATCAAGGTATTTTAAGACCATAGAACCCTTCCAAATGAATGTAACTATGCTAAGTACCCAGCTTCAGACTAATCCATTAGGCCCTAGCTTAAACTTAGGGTAATGCGTTGTTGTGACAGTTTAAGGTTGTAGGATTAGAACAATCGCTTGTCACTTTGGGATTTAACCTTATGGTGTTTTAAGGTCTTAAAACTATTCTAAGGGCACAAATTACATTTTTCTTCTCAGACAAAACTTATCCTTTCCTGGATTATGCAAAGAGAATGGGGCCAAGAAAATGCAAAGAGCCCATTGTGTATTTTATAAGTCTCAACTTATAAAAAACACTGACTATGAGGCCACTAGAATGCACACATATCATAGTATATTTTATAAGTTCTGCAAAATGTTCCCATCCTATAGTATATTTAATAATTCTTAACTTGTAAAATACATTATAAAACTGGTACATTCTAGTGGCTTCATAATGACTTCGTCCACCAATGCCTATATTAGAAATAGAATTGGTACCTAGTGGCTTCATAATGACTTCCTCCACCAATACCTATATTAGAAATAGGAGCCATTACTACTGAGCTACCAAGACATCTGACAAACAGAATTAATAACAATCTTAATCACCCAAATTTATTGTGCTTCCATTTGTTTACAAGGTTGATAGGGCAATGGAACCAACATTTAGTTGTGAGAAATACCTATATTATTTACAGTATAATAGTTTTCATATTCATTTCCTCTCTTGGACATAGATTTATATTATATTTCTGTTTACTTTCTGCAATAAATCAAGCCTATAGGCTAGCACAGATGGCAATACATTGAACTGGAAGTTTTAGAAAAGTAACATGTCACATGCAACTTCATTAAATAAATTATAAATTAACTTTCTTACACAGTTAAGAAATGCATAGCCATTCACAGTCTGGCACATTTAAAACTAGTCAAGATTCTCAATGTTAAGTCAGAGAGTATATCACGAGGATAGAAAGGAAAAGGCTGTCATAATCCAGGAAAGGATAAGTTTTTTCTGAGAAGAAGCTTGTGGGTGTTTGTGGAATTAACATTAACACTGCTAAAACATAAACCCTAAGGGCACATATTACATTTTTTGTATTATTTTAAATAAGTAATAAACCCTAAAACAACGTTCGATTGTTAACATTCACTGCTAAAAACTAAACCCTAAGGGAATATATTACATTTTCCCTATTATTTGAAATAATTAATAAACCCTAAAACAACATTCAATTGGATATGAGCTCTAAATGATTATTATATTATATATTTAACAGAAAAATAGTCTATACATTTATCACATAGATCTCTATAGAATTCAGTTTGTATTAAAAAATGTTACCTTGTACGTGTAGATAGAACTTTTCTCTTTGAATGTTTATCAAAGATCAAAGATCAAGAAAGCAAAGCCATTACACAGGGCATTACACCCCAGCCACTTACACTATCTTCCCGCTCAGCTTTGACCTCAATTTGGCTTCGTCCTGCTCCTTTTCTCTCTTCAGCAATAAAAATCAATGTGATTTGATTTCAATTTTTTTTTCTTATTTCTAAAATCATTGTGTTAATAAATATATGAATTAAATAATCATCAGGTAGAGAGTACTTTGATTCTCTCTCACAAAGCTAAATTTGGAGATCTTTTTTTCTTGATGATTTCTACTTTGGATTTACTAAAATTTGAGATTATGTTGCAATAGAGGGTTCAATGGAATTACACCATATTTTAGTTATAGTAAGTTATCACGTTCTTAGAATTTGTTCATTTTCTATCACAATGGAAAAGAGACAATGATCAAATACCGACAGTCATGCATGAAGAGAGGAAGGCTTTTACTATTATGAAGTAAAGATAAAAATTGAATGATGATAGTGAAATGAAATGGTACCCTTCGGTGACCCAAAGATGTAATTTAGAAGATATGCATGAAATGGCTCAAGGTAAGTCAAATAATAGTAAAGAGCGTAGAATCATTAGTTATAAAGATCAATCAAGCTAAGAAATTATGAACAAGAAATGTTCAAGGTGATTTCTATCTATTACAAGGCACACCATTTGAAGCACATGACAATAATTTCAAGAGTCAGTAAACACAATGAAATAAAATGCATCAAAGACAATGAATATACACTAAAAGGAAAGGATAGTGTCAATGACTATTAAAATAGCAATGCCATAGTAGCATGAAAGAGATTAAAGGAAGTGGAAGCAATAAGAAAGGCACTGATAAAAACAAGTAATAATGATCCCTATCGCTAGTATAAAAGTAAAAATGTGAACAAAGGCATCAAATGGTGTCACCAACCACCAAGGGAACACTGCTATTCACTCTTGGAGATTGTGATAAAATGCATGAAAAATCAATCACTAATAAGATTGAAGATATTGTTGTATAGCTCTATAGAAGTGATCTTTTAAGTCACAAAATCAAATTGGATACGATCTCAAGAAATGCCAATGATTCTAAAAACAGGCATAGAAAACAAACAAACACTCTATGTAGTTAGCAGGACAATAGTCTTTGTTGAATATTGAAAGGAAGCTATTTGTAGCAAACAAGACAATGTGTAATGATATTTAATGGCGCAAAGACAAAAGGGTATCTAGATCTATCAATTAATAGAAGTATCCCAATCAATAGGGTCCCATCGAGAAATAGATATGGTAGAAGAATAGGCTACAATGACTAATGTCATGTACCATAGGTAAAGACAAGAATCAGTCACAGGGGTCAGAAAACATTGAAACAATGCATCAATGAAGTGACCATGCATAAATCCTTGAATAACATGAGTCAAAGCAATGGTTGAAAAGGCAAGAAGAGTGGCAATGCGTGAATAACATTGGTGTAGGAGGTACAATGTGCCAATAGAGTATAGTATTATCATGGAATGTTTTGACAAGTCCATGAAGAATACATTATGAAGAAGCCTAAGAATAGTGAATGAAATGCAATGACAGAGACCCAACTATGGACAAAAGTAGAGGGCGGGTATTTGCATGAGATTAAGCATGGTAGAGAGTCAAAATTCTGATATTAATAGCATATAATATGGTGAAAAACATTGAAATAAAAATGAAGTGAACCTCAATAAGATCAATTTATGATATACAGTAAGAAGGAAATGAAATATAGAAGCATATCCCAACGAGTCTAAAAGAAAACAAGATGAAAGTTATACGAATCATAAATTTAAAAATCAATAATTTCATGTGTATCAAGATGTTGACTATCATAGCTAAATAAATCAATGAAGAAATACTGATAAAAAATGATTAAAACAATATGAATGGCTGGTGTTGAAATAATCATTCTTGATAATGGAAATCACTGATGTTGACCATGATAACAATGCTATAGATATTTTGAGCGGTTCTCTCAAGTTTGTATACCTTTTATACATATATTTTCCAATAATGAGTGAATGAAATACAAAGAGCATTGATTAAAAGTAAAGCACCAAGGGTTCCTTTCAAAGAGAAAGAAAAAGAAACACTGCCATGATCATATTAGAGGGCATGGGTTTATAACTAAATACATGAAATGAATGAAGGAAATGAACATCATGTGAAAAGCAATGGACATATCACAATCACTGCAATTGTTAACATTTAGTGCTAAAAAATAAACCCTAAGGGCACATATTATTACCTTGTACATGTAGATAGAAGTTTGCTCCTTCAATGTTTATCAAAGATCAAAGATGAAGAAAGCGGAGCTACAAGACATTACACCCTAGCCAGTTACACTGTCTTTGCGCTAATCTTTGACCTCAATTTCACTTCATCCCGCTCCTTTTCTCTCTTTGGCAATAAAAAACAAAATGATTTGGTTTCACTTTTTTTTCATGTATAACCCGCAACTGTTAGAATTTTGATGGTCTATTTAAAACCCATCAGAATCTCGACACCATCGGGGACTATTACAAAAAAAAAACCAAATTCACACAAAAAAATCATCCGTCAGAAGTTGTCGTCGAAATTTGGCCCCAAATGTAGTAGTGCAACCATCTACAAGTGATTCAAGGCTCAAATATATTAACGAGATTTAATAAAAATAAATAATATATTGTTATTGTTTGATTAGATTTGAGAATGTAGTCTTTTAAATTTTTTTATATGTATATAATAGATAAATTCTCTCTAGAATATTATCTAATCAAAGTTGATCTTATAGATAATTTCTTACTTAGAATATTATCTTAATAATATTGATCTTCAATTGATACACACACACACACACACACACACTATTGATGCTGAAGATTCACCGATATGTAAATAGAACTGATTGTACTTTAAATTGAATTATTCATATATTTAATTTTAATATCATATAAATATATATTCATGAGGTCTCATAGAGAGACATACCTCTTTGTGAGACTATGTCTCATGAGGAGTTGTGTCTCTTCATGAGATTTTTCAATTAATCAAAATACAAACCAAATTTGTTATCGACTTTGTTTACATTGTTATCGGTACTCATGGTTACCGATACCATAATTAGTACAAAGAATACTACCATCATTGTTTGGGACAATCACTATTAATTATAGGTAATACTTACAATATCGTTGATGAGGATGGTCAATATAATTGACTTCAATGCATTCATGATTATTGAGAATAGTTAATACCATAATCAACTTGCATTATTAATGAGAATTTGTCGATACCATAGTCGAATTCAATAGTATCATTTTTAATTTGATCAATATAAAAAATTTAACAATATTAGTTTGATATTGTTATCAACTTTATTAATTATTAAAGTTGATAACAATATCAACTATGATTTTTATAGGCATATCATCATAAATAGTCAATACCATAATCAAATTCAACAATATCATTTTAATATCAAGTTGATATTGGTATCAACTTTATCAAACTTTAAAGTTGATAACAATATCAAATATGAATATTAATTAAGTAGCATTAGTCAACATTAATGATAACTATGATAGTTTCCAATAATGACTATCATAGTTACAATAATGATAACTATTACAAAGATTATAATGATTCTTAGAGTATTATGAAAATGATGATATCATCACACATATAATATTATACTATGATGTAATATTATAATATTGTATGTATAACCCTATACTTATCTAATAAAGAATAAATATCAAATGTTTAAGGTCGATAGGCCAATTAAGCATTTGACATCATCGGTTAGAATCATCTGACCAAAGCTACCAACATTAAGATTCCCTCTTAGCTAGGGAAGATTAATTCTATACTTCAATAGATCAATAAAAATATCAACTTATTTAGGAGAGGTAGCATATCCATAAATATGCTTATGCACTAATACTCTCAAATATGTATCTATATGATATGTGCATTGGCATCATCCTACATGATGCCTATCATAGAGATATCAAATCATGGCATATCCATGAATATTAACCATATAATATCCACCATGATAAATTTAAATATTATGGCTCATACATAGATATCAAGTCTCATGATACCTACCATAATGTCTAATGAGATATAGGTCATCGTGACATGTCCATGGATATCAAGTCTCATGATATCCATCATGATGATAGAGTTAGTCATTGCAAAGTCATCTCTTTACAATATTACTCAAAATACAAGTGTTTCATCATTAAAAAGTTGTCACTTTTCAATGATGATTACAAGGCCCATAAAGTCATGAAAACACACATGACAAATAAAAGAGTTTACACATTAAACATCTTTTATTACAAGTACAAATTAATTAAACTTAATCTCAAAATTAAGTTACATTTCAACCATACCAAGTTTATCCCAAAAGTGTGCAACTTTTGTCTTAGCTAGTGGTTTGGTGAGAATGTCTGTAAACTGCTCATATGTACTTACATATTCCAATCTAATCACATTCCTTTCTACCATATCTCTAATATAATAATAAGGAATATCAATGTGTTTTGACTTGTCATGGAATACCATATTTACTAAGAGTTTTATGCAACTCTGGTTGTCACAATGTAAGATAGTAGGTTCCATAGGTTTACCAAACAATCTCACTAGAAGTTTACGTAGTCATATTGCATCTTTTTTCCCATGGATGCTACAACATACTTGGCTTCGGTAGAACTTTGTGCAACTGAGGATTATTTTCTACTAATCTAGGAGATCATAGTTGATCCTAAATTGAAGCGCCTCCTTGATGTTCTCTTTCTGTCTATCACAAAACCAACCCAATCTGAATTAGTGTATCCATAAAGCTTTAGGTCTTCATTGGTGTATTTGAGACCATACCTAATTGTGCCTCAAAGGTACCACAAAATATGTTTTTTTGCAACTAGATGTATCTTCTCTCGTTCACACATAAATTGACTTAAAGTATTTATAGAATAACAAATGTCTGGTCTTGTGTTAACCAAATACATTAGCAATCCAATTATCTACCTATATAATGTGGGATCTTCATTTTCTGAGTTTGTTGCAGCTGCTTTCAACTTATGAGAATTAGTTTCCATGGGCTTGCACTCCATCATTTCAAACCTTTTTATAATGTCTATAGTGTACTTTCCTTGATTTAGAATAATGCCATTAGCTTGTTTCCATACTTCTAAACCCAGGAAATAATGTAAAGGTCTTAAATCCTTCATGTCAAATTATGAGGCAAGATCTTCCTTACATTTTGTAATTAGATGATCTTCCCCTGTGATTAATAAATCATCAACATAAAGGACACGAGTCAACATCTCACCATTAATTACCTTTTAGTATAAATTTGGATGTGCATCATTCGTGGATAAATTTAAGCCCAGAAGGTATTTATCTATCCTTTCCTGCCAGGCTCAGGGAGCCTGCTTAAGTCCATACAATGCCTTCTTCAATTTGCACACATGTGAATTATTTTTATGTATAATGAACCCTTCAAGTATTTCCAGGTATACTTCTTCTTCTATTATGTCATTTAGAAAGGCAGTCTTCACGTCCATCTGGTGAATCTTCCATCCTTTGGATGCAACAATGGAAACAATAGTTCTAACATAAGTATATCTAGCAACATGGGTAAATGTTTCTTCATAATTGATACCTTCCTTTTGGTATAATCCTATGGCCACAAAATGAGATTTATAATTTTCAATGATGTCATCTGCAACATGCTTAATTTTGAAAATATATTTTGAAGATACTATTGACTTGTCTTTTGGTTTGGGCACAATATTCCATACATCATTCTTAACAATGGACTGATACTCTTTTGTCGTAGCATCTTTCCAAACTTGACATTTGGTAGCTTCTTCAACATTGGAAGGTTTTGAGTTAATGATCTCACTCATTAAGGCAACATAACTAGAGTACTTGTGTGGTCTCTTTCTTTCTCTGACGGCTCCTTCTGGTGCAACATATCTCTCTGCTTCTCGAATCATCTTTCTATCCCAAAGTGGTCCTCTCCCATATTTGAAGGTAATTTAGGATCTTATGACTCATGAATGCTTTTGGATTTTCTGAAGGCTATATCTTCCTCATAGGTGACATCTCTTCTTAGCTCAATATGTCTCTGACTAGGTATAAAGATCCTATGGGCTTTAGATGTTTCACTATAACCTACAAATATTCCTTTTCTTCCAGAAGGTTCTAACTTGGATCTTTTCTCTTTGGGTACACATATGTAGACTAGACAACCAAATATTCTTAGGTGACTTATGTCAGGTTTGACCACAGAGAATAATTCTTCCAGGGTTTTATTTTCTAGGCTAGAGTGAGGACATCTATTTTGAATATATACGGAAGTACTCAAAGCTTCAATCCAAAAACATGTTTCTAGATTTTGATCATACATCATAGCTCTAGTAGCCTCAACAATGGTTGTATGTTTTCTTTCTACAACCCTATTTTGTTGAGGATTATAAGGAAATATGAACACCCTCTTAATACCAACATTAATACAAATATTTATGGCATTATCTGAAGTGTATTCCCCCCATTATCAATCCTAAGGATTTTGATTCTCTTTCCAGATATATTTTCTATAAGAGCTTTAAATTATTTAAACCTAGTAATAATTTCTTCAGACTCTTTACATTTTAAAAAATATATCCAAGTCTTCCTAGAGAATTCATCAACAAAGATAACTTAATATAAAAATATACCTATATAGGCTACCGACATGGGTCCACATAAGTCAAAGTGAATAAGCACTAAAATGTCCTTAGATTTGGTTTCACTTTTGTGAAATGTGTTTTTGGTGTTCTTTCCTAAAGCACATCCTTTGCAAACTCCTCCATGACCAATTTGAAGTTTTGAAAGACTTGTTACCATTTTCTACAATGAGGGTAGACCACGAAAAAATGGAGATGCCCTAGTCTTTTGTGCCAAATCTTACAGGTATTTGAGGTCTCATGAATTAGGGCTTGAGAGGGAGAAGTACATACTTTGTAGAGACATCCATGTCTTACCCCAATAGTGTGTACCTTCTTAATGTTAGAGTTCTTTGGCCATGCCATAACTTTTCCCTGCACGAAGGCGATCCTATATCCTTTGTCTTCAAGTGCTGATATGGAGACTAAATTCCTTTTTATCCCTGGTACAAACAAAACTCCTAAAAGTTGAAGAGATATACTTGATTTTGAGGTTTATGGTGCAAGTCTTGATTCCTCTTACTGGATAGTTTGAATGATCACCAATAGTTACCTCTTTGTCTGATCCATTTACCAAGTTGTCTAAGTGCTCTCTAAATCATGTTATGTGCCGAGAGGCTCCACTATCAATTACCCATTTGTAGGGATTGGATGAAACTTCATTTGTCAAGGCTGAATAGAATACAGGTCTCTTGATATAACATTCAAATCTAGAGTCTCCTTCAAGAGTGTCCTCAATTCTAATTCTATTTTTCATTTTGATCTTAGTATTAAAATGATACAAATGAGAATTTAGTTGTATTTTTTATTCACAATTTGATTGGATCTTCCTTAGACTGGCTCTAATACCATGTTATTGTTTGATATGATTTGAGAATGTAGTCTTTTAAATTTTTTTTGATATATATATTAATATAAGTTCTCTCTAGAATATTATCTAACCAAAGTTGATCTTATAGATAATTTCTTACTTAGAATATTATCTCAATAATTGATCTTCAATTGATATATATATATATATATATATA
>MU226210.1:1195978-1208841 GCA_018584345.1 Thuja plicata
TATATATATATATATATATTATTGTTGAAGATTCACCGATATGTAAACAAAATTGATTGTACTTTACATTGAATTATTCATATATTGAATTTTGATATCATATAAATATATATCCCTGAGGTCCCACAGAGAGACATGCCTCTTCGTGAGACTGTCTCACAAAGAGTTATGTCTCTCCGTGAGATATTTCAATTAACCAAAATACAAACTAAATTTGTTATCAACTTTGTTTACATTGTTATCGACACTCATGGTTACTGATACCATAATGGGTATAAAGAATAATACCATCGATGTTTGAAACAGTCACTATTAATCATAGGTAATGCTTACAATATCGTTGATGAGGATGGTTGATATAATCGACTTCAATGCATTCACCATTATTGAGAATAGTCAATACCATAATCAACTTGCATTATCAATGAGAATTTTTTGATACCATAATCGACTTCAATAGTATCATTTGTAATTTTATCAATATCAAAACATTAACAATATCAGTTTGATATAGTTATCAACTTTATTAATATGTTGATTGTAGAGTGTTGATAGATGACATTGATGATGATCTTACAGAGTATGGTTGTCATTGTTGGAAAACCATTACATAGGTAATAATGTTTTGTGTAAGTATATGAAGTTAAACTAACTGATACATAGTAATAACCAATCGGTAAAGAGAAGTTAAGTCAGAAAGGTAACCGATGAACATGATAACGGGTGAAGGACAGATCAGTTAAGGAAGACAAGTTTTCTATCAATACATTGGAAGGTGTAAAGACAACATGTATACTATGATTTGTAACTGTGACTCTTAGGTCACATTGGTAAAGCCATAAGTGAAGATATCACCAACTGGTCAGTTCAATGAATAGGTCAAAACTAAAGGTTATTGAACAGTTTTGAGTAATTGGCTAAATCGGTTATGACGGTGGATGATTCAATGAATCTGGAAAACATGAAAAACTTAGTACATTGTTCAAAGAGTTTAATAAGTCAATTCTTAGGTAGTTGTGCATAGATTTGTGTATGGATCCAAGGTATATTTTGGCCAATAATATTGAAGGAATATTTCACATTGGAGATAACAACTTAAATTTAGTTATGGACGACGCGGTAAGGATTTCAAGTTTCTATGAGTTTGTTATGATTGATAAAGTAATTTTGGAGGGAAGTTTAGAAACCCTAATTAGGTTTATAGTCAAAGGTAAAAGGCTATAAGATGCTAGTTGTTGACATAGATATGTGGTTGGGAAGCAGATGAAGTATTGTTGAAAAGTAATATCTTGAACAATGATTGCAAAGCCATTTCCAAAGAAGATTCAGGATTAGATTTAGAACAAGAAAAAAGCATCAAAGGATATGATTAGCATTCAAGAGCGCATATCATGGGTCAATTACTCTTGTTGTTTTCCTAATAGATTCAACAAGTTAAAATCCCTTAACATGTAGTCTCTTACAAGACTATTGTAAATCCCTTAATAGGGTGAACACTGTAATAGTGGGATTAAATCCTCTAACAAGGTAGTCTGTAATAGGAATATAGATACTTTTAATAAGGTATTAGTCACTCCTAATAAGGTAGGTCATCTAGAAAGTGACATATTGTAAGATCCTAACAGAACACTCTTTTCTATTGCAGTGAGAAGATTGTGGGTTTCATCCCCACCATGGTATTTCCCTCTGACCAAGGGTTTCCATGATAAAAATATGAGCGTTATGTGCGGATGTGTTGTCATTTCATTCATTGTACTTTTACTTAACAATTACAGTTATATGCTTTATAGTTTGGAAGTTTCTTTTGTGGTTAAGTGAACGTATAAGTAAAACTCTAAAAGTTTTACTAGTCCTAATTCAGTCCCCTCTCAGTACCTATTATTTCTAACAATTTGTATCAGAGCACAAAATCTCTAGAGGAAAAGTTTGACAACTTGGGGATTAGATTCAAGGAGATGCAAAGCTATAAGTATGAAAAACAGTTGGAGGCAACCAACAAGATGAATGAGAAGTTGAAGAACAAGCTTCAAACTTCATTGACATAAAGGAAGAATTGTCTGAACAACTAAATGAAATTGTAGATAGCATTGATGAATTATCTGAAGGAAGTGTTAACTCTAAAGAAGCTGAGGCTGCAATAGAAGATCTGATGGAAAAGAACAAGATCCTGACTAAAGAAACAACCATGATGAAAAGAGAACAAGAAATTCAAGCCATAAGGATGTGTGAAGTGCTTGAAGGCATGAGAGTTGCTGAAGATGAAAAAAGGACTATTGAAACTGCAAAGAAGAATGTTGAAGACCCGATCAGAGAAAAGCATATTATACTTCAAAGGTTGACACATGTGATCCATGAACTGAATGAACAGCTAAGTGACACTGGTGATGAAAACTTACAAATGTGTGCTAAAAATGAAACACTAAGGTGGGAGAATGAACAACTGAAAGAGGACTTGAAGATTGAGAGAGAGAGAGAGACAAATGAAAAACTTAAGCAATATGAACAAAGCCAACAGAAGATTGATGAGAAATTGAAGAATAAAAGGCAACCTAGAGATACCTCTGGCCTAGGATATATCAGTGAAAAATTTTTGAAAAAGGAGAATCATCCAAGTATGGTGTTGAACAACAATTAAAGATTCCTAAGGTTTATACAATTCCATAATGTAAAAATCCTACTAAACCCACTTTCTATAATTGTGGAAAGCCTGGACACATTGCTAATTTATGTAGAAGCAAACCGGTGAATGTTCCAAGAACTACTCATTTTGATGGTTATTATTACAATTGCAATAAGTATGGTCATCAAGCTTATGAGTGCAGATCAAGAACCATTAGTAGATCATATGAAGGAAGTTTCAATGGCTACTGTTACTCGTGCAATAAATTTGGACACAAGGCAAAACATTATAGGTTAAGGTACCTAAAGAAACGGTGAGTGTTCTAAGAAGAGAAGAAAATCATTTACATGGGGAAGTCTAGAAAGACAAAATTTAATATCCCTAAGAGTGCTATTGAAGTTGCTAATGCAATAAAATAAAATGGGATGATAGGTAATATCAGTAACTTTAAATTCTCTATATTATACGATGAAGACAAGAAAACAATTGAAGATGCTATTGTATTTCACTTTTAGAAATTCATCAGAACACCTAGTCAAATCAAAAATCATATTGCTGATGAACTATATGAAGTAATTAATGTCAGATGGGAGTCTGTAGTTGAAATTGAAAAGGAAATAAGAGAAAGGACACTTCTGTATACTATGACATACTTTAGAATAAAAGAAGTAGATGAAGAACTTGAAAAATACAAAGTCAGATTTAGTATTGGTCGTAGGACTGCAAAACTACTAGTTGGGAAGGAGAAAGAAGTTAAAGAAGAGACATTGGTGATATGGTAAATGATATTCAATATGAATTAGCCACAAGTAATAGACACAACAGGTTTATCTCAAGTAGATGATACTTTTACTTTGAAATAGTTAATGGGAGATGTGTTAGGTAGTATTCCAAATGTTGTTACTCATATTGACCTAACAAAGGACCTAGTTGATGATGTTATGATTGAAGATATCACTGAAAATCCCAACTCTCCTATGGTTGGAGATGAAGCTAAAGATATACCACTTCAGGGTCCACTTGATGTAGACCTTGTTGAGATTGATGATGATGTAGTTGATATTGAATCAAACAAGGTTTTTGAGATAGAAAACAGTAAGGAAACAAAACAAGCGAGTGAGACCAAAAATAAACCAAAGGACACAAAAACTAGGTAAAGGATACAGAAAAAGGTGAAGAAAATCAAGATGAGCAACAACAAGATCAAGAAAAGGACAAAGAGACAAATAAGGAAACAATTAACACTGTTACATGTGAGAAAAGTACTAAAGATGGAGTTGAGACACCAAAAGATAATACCACTAGTACTTCACAGACTAACATAGAGGATACCGGTGAGAAGAAGAAAAGGAAGAGAATTGAAGAATATGAAGAAGAAGAAGAGGAAGAGGATGATCTAGAATATCCAATTCTGAAGAAGGATGTTAATAAGTTAAAGCCAAAAGAACAAAATAAAGTAGAAGAAGTTCAAGAAGAAAATACTAAGGAAAGAAGTTGTTATACTTGCTAATCTAGTTCCTGATGTAGAACTTGATGAAGAAGCATCTATGATTTATCAACTCAAAACCTAAGTTGATGCAATTACTAGTCTATATCATGACATGGAAGAGGAAATTATTAAATGAGCAAAGAAGAGATTGGAGAAGCAGATGACAGAGAAGCTACTACAGAAGATTTCTATTGAGAAAGTTTCACTATTTGAACTGGTCAAGGAACTCAATGAATCATTAATTGAAGTTGGAATAATCTTTAACAAAATATCTATTTTGACCAACTTCACTGCAGAGATTAAGTCAAAAAGGACGAGATGGAAATAGAGTTGGCTACATTTGTCAACCAATTGGACCCATTGAAACATTCCATGATGGATCATACTACAAAGTTGAAAGCATTGACACATAATGAAATGAAACTCAAGGCAGAAGAGGACATGATAAGGATGAATTTTCTGGAATTATAAGGATTTCTGACTCCACACATGGACATTATCCAAGCATAAGCTTAAAAAGGCTGAAGTATTGATAGGTACTCCAGACATGAGTACAATTAACAGTATGGGGGATCTGGCTTCAGGCTTAAATGATCATCACATTGCCTTGACAAAACTAAAGGAGTCATGGGAGCATTCAATTTCCAATGCAAATGTGCATTTCAAGATCGTATTTGACAAATTGTAAGGTACAAACACCCTTGTAAATACAATTTTTTATCATAGTCTTTGGCATTATTGTAAAAAAAGGGGGAGTATATAGCAGATAAAAAAGGGAAAGAGTATATAGAGTATATAATTTATGGTACAAAGGGGGAGTTACAGATTTAGGGGGAGTATGTAATCAGACATGGAGGATAGATTATTTTGAGAAGTTTTGAATTTTTCACAATTTTTTGCCATCAATGCCAAATGGGGAGATATTGATTATAGAATATTGATAGATGACATTGATGACGATCTTACATAGTATGGTTTTCATTGCTGGCAAACCATTACATTGGTAAGAATGTTTTGTGTAAGTATATGAAGTTAAACCAACCAGTACATAGTAATAACCAATCAGAAAAGAGAAGTTAAGTTAGAAAGATAATCGATGAACAAGATAATAGGTGAAGGACAGATCGATTAGGGAAGACAAGTTTTCTATCGGTACATTGGAAGGTGTAAAGAAAACACGTATACTATGATTTGTGACTGTGACTCTTAGGTCACACCGGTAAAGGAATAAGTGAAGATACCACCAACCGGTCAGTTTAGTGAGCAGGTAAAAGCTAAAGGTTATTGAACAATTTTGAGTAATTGACTAAATCGGTTATGACGGTGGACAATTCAATGAATCTAGACAACATGAAAATAATAGTACATTGTTCAAAGAATTGAATAAGTCAATTCTTAGGTAGTTATGTACAGATTTGTGTATGAATCCAAGGTATATTTTGGCCAATAATATTGAAGGAATAATTCACATTGGAGATAACAACTTAAAGTTTGTTATGGATGATGCGGTAAGGATTTCAAGTTTCTATGAGTTATTTATGATTGATAAAGTTATTTTGGAGGGAAACAAAAACCCTAATTAGGTTTACAATCAAGGGTAACAGGCTATAAGATGATAGTTGCTGATAGAGATATGCGGTTGGGAAGCAGTTGAAGTATTGTTGAAAATTAAGATCTTGAACAATGATTGTAGAGCCATTTCTAGAGAAGATTCAGGATTATATTCAAAACAAGAACATAGCATCAAAGGATCCAATCAACATTTAAGAGTGCATATCACAGGTCAAATACTCTTGTTGTTTTCCTAATAGTTTCAACAAGTTAACATCCCTTAATATGGTAGTATCTTACAAGACTTTATTGTAAATCCCTTAACAGGGTGAACACTGTAATAGTGGGATTAAATCCTCTAATAAGGTAGTCTGTAATAGGACTGTAGATACTTCTAAAAAGGTACCAGCCACTCCTAATAGGGTGAGTCACCTAACAGAGTACTCTTTTCTACTACAGTGAGAAGATTGTGGGTTTTATCCCCACCATGGTTTTCCCTCTGACCAAGGGTTTCCACCATAAAAATCTGAGTGTTATGTGTTTGGATGTGTTGTCATTTCATTCATTGCACTTTTACTTTACAATTATAGTTATATGCTTCATAGTTTGGAAGTTTCTTTTGCAGTTAAGTGAAGGTATAAGTAAAAGTCTAAAAGTTATACTAGTCCTGATTCAGCCCCCTTGCAGTACCTATTATTACCAACATAATCATTAAAGTTGATAACAATATCAACTATGATTATTATACATATATCATCATAAATAGTTGATACCATAATTGACTTCAGTAATATCATTTTAATATCAAGTTGATATTGGTATCAACTTTATCAAACATTAAAGTTGATAACAATATCAACTATGAATATTACTTAAGTAGAATTAGTCATCATTAATGATAACTATGATAGTTTCCAATAATGACTATCATAGTTATCAATAATGATAACTATTACAAAGATTATAATGATACTTAGAGTATTCTGAAAATGGTGATATCATCACACATATAATATTATACTGTGATGTAATAGTATAATATTTTATGTATAACCATATACTTATCTAATGAAGAATATATATCAAATGCTTAAGGCCGATAGGCCAATTAAGCATTTGACATCATCGGTTATAATTAGCTTACTAAAGCTACCAACATTAACATATAGTACATAAAAAGTATTTAACAAATGGAAAATATAAGATCTATATAACGAATTGAACAAATATTGTTACTTACCTCGTGTATTTTCCAAGATCATATATAACTTTCTTGACATTGTTGTCAAAGTTTTCTGGGAGAGATAGAGGTAGAACGTACTGGAACAATTATACAATGATGTTTTCATTATTTTTTCACAAACTAGTAAACATAATACACTGAAAAGTACATGCAGTATACAAATATATATAATATATCAAAATAATTACCTTAATGAAGGTATGCCCATTATGTGTTTTCATCCTTGGCCCAAATTCACCTTTCTTTATTATGATATTGTTTATGTTCGCATCAAATCTTTTGGGAAATCAATTTTTTCATATGACTTCTTTTATAACATTTCTTTGTTGCTTCGTTAATAACCAAGGAAGGGCGCTTATATTAATTTGGTCTCCATCACTATTTAATTGAATGACATTTTTCATTGCATGATTGGCTTCCTGAATGTACTACAAATTTTGACAATTTCTTCTTTGTCATGCCTTCCATCCAATATTTTCCATTGTGTTTCTATTATATTCTTTCTGATATGCATTGTATCAAACAAATGAACAATTTTTAGCTGCTCATAGTAGGGCAACCTACTAAATTATCTGGGATAAGTTTTCAATCCTTGTGGGAGTAGACCATTAATGCCTATACGACCTTCATGAAGCATATAAGTTAAACAAATTAACAACGACAATCATTGTCAATTACAACATGAGTAAAAAAACAAAATATAAAAAATATAAATTCCAAATATATCATATATGATAGATAAAAAAATTGATCTGATGTATAAACTTGATGATTAATTCTATTATATTCCAACTTCCATAGGCGAGGTGTCATTCTTCATGGTTTTTATGTACTCACTTCTTTCCCATTGAAAAGAAGTTTTTTAGTAGTTCGATACTTATGATTTCTGTGGAGGAAGTGCCTATATTCATCAAACACCCGCTTTCTTAAACTTGTTGAATGATGACATTTCATCTTTGGACCACAAAATGGACATGCAAATTTTCCTTTTGTTTGAAGACCTGCAAGATCATATATAATTGGATTAAATATGTCAATTTTTATAATTATATATAATGAATAGATTATTTTTTTAACATGTATGATATCTACTTTATAAAATTAAATATCGTTAAAGTGCAGTCGAAGGTTATAACATACCACAAAAATGTGTTAGCGCTGGGGCATCATGAATTGTTCATACAAGTATTGCATGGAATTGAAATTGTCTTTGTCCTACTGGTCTAAAAATGTCATACATAATGACGCCATTCCATAACTTTAGTAACTCGTCGATGAGGCTCGATATATACATTCATATCTTTAGCTAGGTACTTACCTAGTTGAATGAACATAAACATTACATAATTATTATACCCATTTTACTGCAATATATATAAATTAATGTACATAACTATTAAATAAATAAAAAAATATGTGTCATTATGCAATAAATAAGACAAATGAGATGCTACTACGTTAAAGAAAATTGATGTAAACAAATACCTAAAATAATCATTGCCAACATAATATGCTCCCTCTTTATTGACATCCATGGAGTAATGTTATTGTTGACAACAAAAATGGGCCACATCAATTAAATAGATCTCAGCTCTCCAAATGGATTGATACTTTTCACTGCCAATGAAAGCCTGACATTACGAGGTTCTTCTTTAAAGTGTAGCCATTTTTCCTCCATGTCCCTAAATGCAGAACCATATGTAGGCATTTGAAGAATGTCATCTCCATTTATATTATGTGCATGGTAATCCAAAAATTGCGCTAAGATTTTACACCTAAATAATCGTTGCATACGTGGAATATAATGAAGAACCTTGCGAGACACCTTTTTTGGTAGTTGATCTATTTGATATCTACTGATATGACATCTTGGGCATTTTGTTGCAAATTCATGTTGCTTATGATATATAATATGATCATTGAGACATGCATCTATTGCTTGATACTCCATTCCAATCTCTTTCATAATGGAAGATAAATCTCGGTATGAGCGAGGTAAAATATTTGATGGTGATAACAAAAATTCACCTATCAATCTACAAAAAAATAAAAAATTGTTAATATAAAGAATATTAATGGTACATATGTCATCCTTTATTTACTAGTGATGAACTAACAACACAAATAGATGAAAAAGATGACATATATGACATACCTTAACATCTGTGAGATTGCTATGTTGGATAAACTATTCATAACCTTCAAGTTCACCAACAACAATACAACATAGAGAAGAGTTGTTTGGGAGCCTTCATAAAGGGGCTCGTATGCCTTCTCAAGTACAGGTAAATCATGAAAATAATCAAATTCATCTTGATCATCATGATTAGTTGTGCCACTAAATGTGTCATGGATCAATGTATTTGTACCATCATCTTCAACTATGTTTTTTGGCGCATGATAATCTTCTTCCATAGGATCATCAACTTCATCTTCGATATTAACAACTCCATGTTTGTCCACTTGCAAAACCACATTCTCCAGGCCGTGATAATCCATATCATGTGCCTTAAGGCGCCCCACCTTTATAAAAATGGTTGACACAAATAGACCATGATCACGATCAAGTGATTTTTCATATATATAAAAATGTTGAAATGATATAAACATTTACAAATTCAATAAATATAAGTACATTTAATGAAAAAACTTACCAATGGACGATAATCATGCCCCCTTCAATGTGACCATGTTTCCTACAACGTTTCTCAGCTTTTGTGATTAAAAGTCTTCTCATCTTTAATACCTTGTAATTATTGCAAGGACAATAACATTTCTTGTTACCCTTTCTTTTCAATGTATCTCACAATCTAGCAAGAGCCTCTTCATTTTCTTTTGGACTAATATTATCTGACATGATTTTTCTTTACCAAGCTTGAATATTTAGATCTTCAAAAATATCAAACTCACACTCCAATAATTTTTAATCATAGACAGATAAAAATAACTAATAATTTTGATATCTTGCACAAAAAAAAACTCATCTTGTAACAAATTGTTGTAAGTATAGAAAATTCACAAGTATAGCAAAACACTATCACAAGTATAGATAAATTGTCAAATTAACTTTTATTTATTAAAAAAACATTCATCAAAACCCTGACAAATGCTAACCATATACCCGTCGCCCTACAAATTAAGGTGGCGCTAACCATATACTCGTCGGCACACAAATTTTAGTGTATGTCGAAATAGCGACAAAAATCGAAGAGTGTCATAATTTCGACAAACGTTAGGAAAAAATTTTAAAAAATTGGAAAATTTCACATTAAATACACAGGTACCTGATGATACAATTAATTATTGGAATTTCATCGAAAAGTTTCATCGGATCTTGCAGTCAAAAGACATAGTGGAAGATGGTGATGTGCTTATTCCAACTTTGGCTACTCATGCACATAATGATGCATAGTTAATTTAATTAGGCGTATCTTTCTATATGACCTATAATAAAAATTAATTCTTTTAATATGAATGACCATGTGGAGGTAAGGTGAACTTGGATGACAATTCTTGTTTAAATATTATTGGTCATGGTAAATTTAGAATCATGTTTTTTGGTGATAGAATAAAAAGTATTAATAATGTGTTGCATATCCCTTGATTAGCGTCAATTTGTTATCTATGAGAAAGCTAATAAATATGGTTTTGCATATAGTCATTTTTGACGTGGGATACAAGATGGTTAGATGAATTGGTGATTGCTAGAGGTGTTGAATGTAACACATTGTATAGCCTTGATGTATGCACTACTGAGTGTAATAGTACTTCTATGAAAACAAGTACATGACTACTTAATTGGAAGAGGTGAGGGTTTCATTTTTAGTAAATAGTTGTGGCTTCTTGGTACCCAAGGGTTCTCTTTCTCTTGAATCAAAGTTACTTGTAGAGAAAACTATGTTATGACACTATAGACTTGGCTATGTTAGAGAAAAGGTCGAAGGACCTTGAAAAATAAAAAACCTTGTTGAAGGTTGACTAATTGTAATCTTAATTATGATTTCTATGAGCATTGTATTTATAAAAAGTAAATTTGTATTTTGTTTTAGTTGAATTCTCATAAATCTTGTGGTGTGTTGGATCTTATTCATTATAATGTTTTTAGTCTTTTAGATGCTCTTTCTATTTGAAAGATGATTATAGTAGATGGATAATATATTTTCTAAAGAGTAAATATGAAGTTTTAAGTTGATTTAAATAATTAAAAGTAATGATCGAGTTGCAGATTGAAAAAAATAATATTTGAGGGCCAATAACTACAATGGATTTTTATTTAACAATTTTGATAGATTCTATAAATATTATGACATTCTAAGACACAAGAAAGATCTATATTCTCAACAATAGAATGGAATTACAAAATGAATAAATAAGACATTAATGGAGAAGCCTAAGAGTATGCTAAATGGTGTTGGTTTAGAACAAATATTTTGGGTTGAAGTTGTTTCCACTACTTGCTACCTAATTATCAACCCCTACATTAACACTTATTGAAAAAATGCATATGGAGGTGTGGTTAGTTCATTAACCTTCAATGAGATATCTTAGAGTATTTTTCTATTCCAAGGCATATACGCATTTAGCAAAGGAGAAGTGAACAAAGTTAGAGAATAAAACTATGAAATGTATCTTCATTGTATACAATTATGGCATCAAAGTGTACCATCCTAAATTGTATGCACCTATTATTAGATGCTCAATTAGGCCCCATTTTTGGAATATCAAGATTTCATATCTGTTATGCTTGATCCATCTACCCACCACCTACATTTATGGCTTTCTTTCCTCCTTCCTGACACCCAATTTTAATTTTGGCCTCTTATGGCAGGAAGAGGATGTCTTGTGTGTCCTCTTCCTTTATGTTTTGCCTGGAATTTGAATCAAGGGACTATCTTGTGGATTTAGTGGGGTTTCTAAATTCGTGTTGGCCTCTTTTGACTTTTGAGCCTCAAAATGTTGTTAGAGGTATTAAAGAAGAATATCTCTCCTCATTTTGACATCCATAATCAAGCATTCACATCTATGATCAAGATTTTAAGAGCATTTTCAAGGTTTGAAGACAAGCATTGAAGCATTCAAGATCAATACTTCATTTCAAGCATCCTAAGCATCTTTTAAGGCAATCTTCTCCATTATAGCAAGCTTTTCTCCCATGATGGCCAAGTAGAAAAGTTATCAATCAAGCAAGAAGATCCTTTGTCCATCTACATGCATTCATCCATCCATTCTTCAAGGCAAGTGTCCATCAAGCATAACAACATTAAAGATCTTTGAGGAGTATTCATGAATCTATGCATTTGTGAAAGACATCCTTGATTATTATTTAACTTCCAAGATTCAAAGTAAAGCAACATTAAAGCATCTTCATAGACATCATGATCTCAATATCAATTTATGGAGGTATATACATTTACAAGGCAGATCTCATATTTACCTTACATTTACATGCTTTCTTTTCAAGCAATTTTATTTCTATTTCAAGGTTGATTCCTCAGCCAGAGTTTGATAAAGGAAAACCCCTTTCAACCCAATATTTTCCCTTTTTTTTGTGTATAGGAAAAGGTGGCGAACACATCATTGTACTACTGGCTTTGAGAGAGTCTCTTGAAGTCATGCCTTGTGTCTTTGCTTGCTTTTATATCTCCTTTTGGGGTAGGGTTTTTCCCACTGGGTTTTCTCTATTAGCAGCACGCATTGTACTACTGGCTTTGAGAGAGTCTCTTGAAGTCATGCCTTGTGTCTTTGCTTGCTTTTATATCTCCTTTTGGGGTAGGGTTTTTCCCACTGGGTTTTCTCTATTTCCCCGGTTCACAGAGATTTCTTTGTAGTTGGTTACCTGATCAGGCCTTGTTGCCGGGACCCATTTCTTGCTTTCTTAGTCTTGCTAGGTTTGCCTTCTCCCTGCGTTCAGCTTAAGGGGGGGTGTTAGAGTAATCAGTTTACTCTTTTTCGGCTTATGC
>MU226210.1:1225235-1278348 GCA_018584345.1 Thuja plicata
GGATGATGCTTTTATTGCTTACATCATATGATTGATGTTGTCAAGTGTCATATAAGTGTTGACATTGGATTGATTTATCCTCCCTAGCTAAGAGGGAGTGTTGATGTTTTGTATAGCTATGGTGAGGTCATAAGTGTTGACACAGGAGACCACTGCACATTCTGTTTGATCATCCTCCCTAGCTAAGAGGGAGTGTTAATGTTTGTAGCTTCAGTCGTATGATCATTAGAATACATATAATATATGTTAATTACTAATAATATAATATATATGTTATATTATTATTAATCATATGAAATTTAATATTCAATATTAAATTATTATATTATTCTTAATTAATAATTGATTGATGAAACATTATAAGATTGATTAAATTATAATTAATGGGAAGAGGCATGCCCTTTCTTATAAATAATAATGAATAGACATGTCCCATGAAGGGACATGTCTCTCCTAGTCTCATTCCCAATATAAATGAAAGAGAGATTGTTGCATTTGGAAAACATATACAACATAGAGTGCTATTACATTTGCAGCTATCCTAAAACTTAATGCAACTAATACTACGGTTGATGGACCAATTTTGAGTTATAATCTTGTAAATAGCCTTTTTCCATGTTTAGCCACATTTATCTATTTTTCTTTGAATATATGTTGAGTACTTCTTTTCTAGATATGCTTTTACAATGACATTGGCCTTCTTGATCATAGGTTTGTTTCAGCAAACATGCACACAAATTTCCTAGAACAAATTCTTTGACTCTTCTTGAAAATTGTGGAGTGATACTTTTGGTTTTGATGGTGATTGATGATTATTGAGTTATAGTCCTACATCTCTATTTTCTATTTTTCTCTTGAGACATGTTGAATTCTCCTCATGTCAACTCTAAATTAGCTGTAATTTTAGAGTCACATTGACCTATGTGGATATATTAGGGTCAGTGGACTTGGCCTCTATTCAAATTTCCAGTAGTAAATTTGTAGACATAGTGGATCTTTGGTTTCAGCAAACATACATTTAATTTCTCTTAGTAATATTTTTATTTACTCTTTTGTAAAGAGTTTGGATTGATGATGTTGATTCATTGATGATTGATCAACATCAAGTTGTAATATTTCTTTTTATATGTATCCAATACTTGTATCTTCCTTTGGAGATATATTAAATTTGTGCAGACAAGACTCATTCCAAGTTTTCATGAAAAAATTATGTCCATAGCTAAATATATGCATTGTATATTCACACAACCATGTTGGGATCACTGTGTATAAATTATTCTTGTGTGGGTGTATATATCCAGCTATGGAATATATATACCAAGCCCTAACATGGTGCTTCAATATACATTATATATATTTAGCTATAGACACATATATTTTAGCCTGCAACAAAACACACATCCATAGGGACTATTTGTAATTTGTGTTGTTGCATGTCTGGAATATATATGTTTCATAGGCAAATATATACATTGGTAGAATATACACGCCCCTAGCTAGGTATATGCAATGCATACATATAGTATATTCACAAATAAAGATGGTTTTTGATCTATGTTGTTGTAGGTCAGATCTGTGAAGAGCAACAGAAAAAAACTGTTTAAAGTGAACGTTGCTCCACTCAGGACATTTCTTAGGTTGTGGGTATGTTGGGGGATGAATCCAAGTAGAAAATTGAGTTAGAAAACTCAGGCTTGACTGTTGTGATGATCCCTTAAAGCTCCATTTATACAGTGGATTGTAATTGTAAGCGTGTAAGAGATTTTGTTGATTCTAATGGTAAGTGACCAAAACTTCCATAAGAGGTTGAAGTTTTTTGTGTTTGTGTGTGTGTGAATCACAAATCTCTTGTTATTGAGGCTTGACCTGGTTTTAATATAACCTTTGTGGCAATGGACTTGGTAATCACTCTCAAGCTTGATGTGTACTGGTAACATTAAGAAAGAATAAAATGGTGGGGCTCTAAAATGATCGTAGTTAGTTTAATAAAATGGAACGGCCTTACCCTATAAAATTACAAGTTTTTTGTAAAAGCACTTAATTGCTAAGGAGCATTGTCAATAATTAGTTCTTTGTTAGCAGGTAGTTGATTAGATTAACACTTTTTTTTTTCTTTTCATATATGTACTTAATTTGAGAAGGAAAATTAAACAATGCTTGATCTTTAAATAACTCTCTCAAATTAGGTCAATGCCTTGCTCATTTTCATTAGAGTTCTTTTAGGTGCAATATGATCTGTATTTGCCTTATGAGTTATGGTGTAATGATATTGGGAGGTTCTTGTACCGATACAATCCAAGATCAAATTCCTTCCTTTGCAATAAGCTTTCTGAAGAGGGATCCAACAATGTAGATCACGGATGACTAATTAACCTTGTTGGTGAAGTTTGTATTTGTTCTGTTTATGTTAGTGTCTTCTTTCATAGTTTTGAAGTAATACTTTGTATCCTCCATGTTGTATCCATAAACCACAGTCAATGTTTATTGATTGTCGTCTTTCAATGTGTGAAGACAGACTATTGGACACCATTGCGTGAAAAATTTGGAGACTGGACACTTAAAGCCATAACAATGCACTGCACACTTAAAGCCAAAACATTGCACACCTAAAGCCAGAATAGTGCACCAACAAAAGTCCACTTCGAAATTTGCAAGTGAAATGCTTGATTAAAATTTATATGCATCTCAATTACTAGCAATATTGAGAGGAAAAAATTGGTATGGGGAAAAAATTGTAAGAAATGAAATTTAAAGTGACAACAACACTGTCCCATGTTGGCAAGGAGGATTGTCCTTGTGATAACCACAAGGTGTCTTCCGCCGTTTAGAATTTCTTGAACACTGTCATTTCAATAGTAAATACAGTGCTTGCATATACATGATCTTCTCTTATCAGTTTTAATAATGTCATAAAGAATAAATGCAAGTTGAAAATGTCAAAAGTTCTGATCAAATGAGGAAGATAAATGGAATGTTTGTCTGTCTCAGTGATCCATTCTTTTGGGTTATCTTCCAATGCAACTGCACTATTTTTCGCACTTCCTTTTAATATGTTAACCTTCAATTATGCTTTCACGTCAAACACCTATCGGCTTATACCTTGCACCTTCTTTTGGTGCAAGTGCTAGTTAATTTATCCTTATTGTTATTCTATATAAAACCACTGTACTATAAAATGCTGAGAAAACCATCAAAACTAAATCCACTGGCAATACTAAAAATAGAAACCCTGCTAGCTGGCATGTTGGTGCTCTAAATTGACTTGCTAAAAATAGTATGGGAGAATACATACAAAATGATTCCAGAAAAGAGCGTTACGTTCACCATAAAGGTCGAAACTCAAAATTACATCTCTTACTGCCAATCAACTGGATCAACTACCTCTACGATGCCCTAACTGCAACTCATTAGCCTATGAGAATCCATTAAATAGGCTGATGATCCCACCATACTGAATTTATTAGGAAGAGGACATTATAGTCCACCCTTGCCAAAATTGCTTGTCCTCGAGCAATCTCAACTTAGGATGCTACAAAATCTACTCACTCTCATGTAGCATTTTCTACAGGCAAGTTCTTCCATTTGACTAAGAACTCCCTAATCCACTTTTTGGTGCAATGATGGCCTCTGGAATCAAAATCAACTTCCCTTCCTCATCCAATGATGATAACTTAGATGAGGGAACCACATCATGACTGAGTGCCTTCTTGATTTTGGATACATGAAATACATTATGAACCTTGCTGCTCACAGGTAATTGAAGCTCATAGGCAACCTTTCCAACATGTCGGGAAACTCTAAATGGAACATAAAATCTGGGGTTGGGCTTCTCTGCTCCACTCTTTTTGAGAGTAAATTGTCTATATGACTGCAATCTCAAATAAACCATGTCCCCATTCTCAAAACTCTGCTCTATCTGATGCTGATCAGTATACAAGTTCTACTGATTTTGTGCTTGTTGCAAATTTTCCTTTAGTGACTTCATGATGACCTAACTCTTATGTAGTCAGTCCTTCGCCTTAGGCACTCTGCTATCCCTGAAAAGAAGATTTAAGATGTTGGGAGCCTCAACTATATAAAGCCATGAATGGTGTCATTATGATAAACATATGATAAGTGGTCTTGTAGCGATACCCACCTAGGTGCAACCACTTAATCCAAGCTCTTTGTTGTCCAAATCACAGTTCCTGAGATATTCTCCCACCCATTTATTTACTATCTCCTTTTGTCCATTTGTCTACGGGTGATAACTCGTACTACGAGTAAGCTCAGTCCCCCACAATTTGAAGAGCTCTTACCAAAAAGATACTTAAGAACTTTCTATCCCTGTCATTCACCATACTCTTGGGCATCCCACACAATCTTAAAATCTCTCTGAAAAACAATTCAGCTACTTGTGCTGTTGTGTAAGTCACTGAAATGACAAAGAAATTTTCAAGTTTGGTTAACTTGTCAACCTCCACATAAATACAATTTTTACCCTATACCTTAGATAGCCTTGTGATAAAATCCATTGAGATACACTCCCATTTCTAATTGGGAATGTGGGTAAGGGCTGAAGTAAACCAATTGGACAAGTGTGCTCATTCTTATTCTGCTGGCAAATGGGACACTTTGTGACATATTTGAGGACTTCATTTTTGATCTCTTTCCAAGTAAACCTCTCGCAGATCTGCTTGCAGGTCTTAAAGAAACCCGTGTGACTAGCCATTGGGTCATCATGGAAATTCCTCAATAATTCTTTTTAAACTGAGAAGAAGGCAACAAATAAATTCTATCCTTATCCAAGATCAGCTCATAAGTCACTGTATACCTATCATCATGAATTGTGCCTTCTATAACTCCTACTACTTATGAATCATTGACATATTTTGATACAATTAATTCTCTACAATCAACAGATATCTCTATCAAAGAACATATGTGAGGCCTCCTAGAAAGTGCATTAACAACTAAATTTTTCTTCCCCTTGAGATAAACAATGCCAAAATCATATGCCTGCAATTCGCTGACCCACTTCTGCTACCTAACATTGAGATGCTTTTGGTTCACAAAGTATTTGATGCTATTGTGGTCCGTTTTGATGATAAACTTACCCCCAACTAGGTATGGTGTAAATTTGGCCATAGCATGCATAATGGCCAACATCTTTGTCATAAACACAGTAGCTCCTCTCCGTACCTCTTAATTTTCTTCACTCAAATGCAATGGGGTGCTTCTCCTACATCAAACTTGCTCCTATACCCTCTCTTGAAGCATCACACTCCAACTCAAAGGATTTGGTAAAATCAGGTATTGCTAATACTAGACATGTAGACATCAACTGTTTGAAGTGTTCAAGACACTTCTGTGCTGAATTAGACCACTTAAAGGCTCCTTTCTTAGTCAAATCTATAAGCAGGGCTGCAGTCTATGAGAAGTCTCCAGCAAACCTCCTGTAGAATCCACAAAGGCCAAAAAATTTCTTAAGCTATGTGAGATTTGTAGGAGTAGGCCACTCAACAATAGCCTTGGTTTTTTTTTTCAGGATCTACTTTCACACTGTTTGCACTAATGATGTTGCATATGCTCATGCCAAGTCTTACTAAAAATCATGATGTCATTGGAAAATATCAAAACAAATCTTCTCAACTGTTTCCTAAACACTTGATTCATATGACTTTGAAAAGTAGCTGGAGCATTTGTCAATCGAAAGGGCATTACCAAAATCCCAAGATGCCCAAAATGACACTTGAGAGGAGTCTTCTCAATATCCTCATTCCTCATTTGGATCTGATGATAACCCGACCTCAAGTCTATCGTAGAAAAGTACGTAGCCCCATGCGGTCCATCAATCAGCTCATCTACCTGGCAATTGGATACTTGTTCTTGATTGTCTTTTTGTTCAAGGCCTTGTAATCAATACACATCCTCATTGTTCCATCTTTTTTCTTCATCAAAACTGTTGCTGATGCAAATGGGCTCTTACGTGGTCGTATGTGTCCCATCTCTAGTAACTCCTTAATTGTTTTTCTATTTCATCCTTATGCCTCTGAGGATGTCGATAAGGTGTTGTGATTACTGGTTTGGCTCCCTCTTCCAGCTCAACGACGCGCTCTATTCCCCTTTGAGGTGGAACTCCATGGGGAAGACTCCCGAACATCTTGCTATGTTTGGATAGCAACCTCTAAATATATAGATGATAACTGTTTGTGTGCTGATTTGAAATTGTTGGTACCTTTGGCATGATGAGACACTGCTGCTCACTCTGCCTGGTCATGCCTAATCAACCACACCATCCTCTTAAGTGATAGCACCCTTGGCCCTCCATTTGAGAGCCCTATGAGTACTATTTCCTTTCCTCGATGCTCAAACATCATTTCTAGCCTCTATAAGTTTAAAGAGAACTCTACAAGTGACAACATCCATCTCATACCAAGAATAACATCATTGTCTCCCATGTCAACTACAAAGAATTCATCTTTTGGCTCATAGTCTTCTAACTATATGCTCAATTTAGAGATCTGGCGAGCACAAGGAAGCTTATGCCCACTAGCTACCATCAACTAAAATCCATCATGTTCTTTAGTTTGCAATAATCCTCTCTTAGCTATAAACCTCTCATTAATGAAATTGTGTGTAGCTCCTATAGCAATCAAATCAACGATTCTCTACCCTTGTATCACACCTCTCACCTTAAATGTGATTGTCTTTTGGGCACTAGTGAGTTGAGTGATGGTTCTGTCATCTTTGGGCTCTTCTTCTGATGTGTTTTCCCCTTCACTACTCTCCAAATCAGACTATTGATCTGATTTTTCTGTTGTAGATTCTTCAGCAGAAAATACTCCAATTGCTTAGCTTTGGTCTTCACACTGTAGTTATGTGAGAGGTCCCAAGGTTCTCTGCAATCGAAGCACAATTTCCTCCTTCTGAGGTCATTGAACTGCTCACTATCCAACCTATTTGAATCACTCTATGGCTGATGTGATTCCCTTTGAATTTGCTTCTTGTCCTTATCTTTCTTATGTGGGAATCCTTTAGACTACAATTTAACTCTAGAAGTAGAAGCTTCCATGTCTCTAGCCTTATTGATGGTTTCCTGTAGAGTAGGTGGATTGAGAGCCTTAATCCAACCTCTTAATGGATCTGTCATCCCTCCATAAAAAAAACTGGGAGTCTTCTTTTTGACATATTAGTGACTAACACTGCAAGTCTCTGAAAATCTGCAATATGTGTATCAACTGACCCCCATTGCTTTAGTTTTTTTAACTCTTTGAAATGCAATTCCGAATCCTTCTTATCTATTCAATCAACCTCTGTAAAATCATGAGTAATCCTATCATGTCCCATGGTGATCATCGTATGATGCTACCACTCATGTGCAATACCATCAAGATGGATAGATGCATATTTGATGGCCTCTTCCTCTGGCATAGGATTGAGCTGGAAACATGTATCTAACTTATGGACCCAAGATCTAGCTGAAGTCTTCCCTAAACCCTCATAGTATGGTAGAGTCAACTTCCCTACCTTCTTTTGCAAGTCATAATTTTGTGCTCTACCATTGGTGCGTGGTCAATGTTTCATCCTGACATCCATATAGTCCCCTCAATGAGATAGCCACCTCAAACTTAGGACCTTCACTCTCCCAAACCTGTCGGAATTGGTTCTACTGAGTTACCTCAAATTCATTTTCACCCTGTGCTGGTGCCCTGGGTGGAAAAGTAGGTAAAAGAGGCCTTGTACTGATACTTCTTGTTTGCTGATGTATATTTCCTCCATGAACTATGTTATCTCCTTGGCCATTGTTGCCTCCATTGTTTCCCCTGTTATTATTCAGTCATTGGCACTCACATTTACTCTCAATTGTCGAGCCATCATTTTTGTTAATAGATCCAAACTTTGATTTTGTTGTTGTGCCCTTTGCTCTGTAGCTTATTGAGTTCTCACCAAAACATCCAACAAATTCAAAAACTGATCTTCTCTATGATCTCTTGCATTTTATCACCCATATTATCTATATTTTGTTGCTTTATTGCTCGCTACTCCTCGACAACTAAGTTGGGAGCAGACCTTTTCCTTCGACTGTTGTAATGGTGTGTGAAAGGTTGCTGATCAAACCCTTATATATCACTGATCTGTCATAATGTACCCTCCAGGATGGCAAGATACATTGCTCTGATACCACTATAGTATGCAGCCCTGTTAGCCATTGGTTTTTGAAATGGTTTGCAATAATTTTGATATGAAAAAGAGTGCAAATAACAAAAATATTTGCAGCTAACTAATACCTTAGAAAAGTGACTATTTAGAAATACAAAGAGCTGAAATTCCAGTTTTATATTCTAAGTTGAATATATGAAATTTCTCAAAGTTATGAACAACTTAGATCATTAAATGACATTACATATCTAAATCCAACATACCCACAAAATGCAAGACTAAAATAGCTAGTGTTGTTCACAGAGTATGCAATCTGGCTCACTGCAAATGGTTCACCTTCTTTGGCTAAACTGAAGTTATCTCTATGTTTTATAGACTTGGGCAATCCAAAACCGAAAGATAAGCTTCCCAAACCCTAGCAGATGAAGTCTCTGGAAACCCAACGTCCCTCTACACGTGTGACTAGCAATGACAATGGTGTAAGAACCCCTGTGGTTCTAACTCTGACAAATGCTGAATTGTTTCAATATATTTAGATGTTTGACAATTGTCAAACACTTTGCATGCAAGCTCTGTTTCTTGTTTGATCTTTGCAAAGTTTAAACACCGTTTTGGTTATTTGAAATATATGCTTTTAATGATTTTTGACCAAATATAGAATTACAAATAACAATGCTGCAAAGACTAATTCAAATTAATTTATTCACTAGCAACTCACTTTAATTCTTTCACCAAAGAAATGTCTACAAGGCAATATGATGCATGCAGAAATTATTTTAAAAACTTATAATGAACTTGTAGCAGCAATGTATATTCAAATAGACATTCAAGTTTGAAGTCGCAGCCTTCTGGGATGTGACATTGCTAACATCTAGACTTGAATTCTGAATTTTTGGCACCCTTAATCCAAATCGTGCCTCTCAGTATATCAACCGCTACTACTGATTACCAATTGCAGCTTCTATTCCCTGGGTGCTGCCCATAACTGATGATGGCTCTCTGAAATGTCCCAAACTGAGATTTTTCCATAAACCCTCAATAATATCTCAGAACATTTAAATAAACACATTCATGCTGATAAAACATTCAAATGCATGTAACAAACCATTGATTCGATAGTAATATACCAACAATATATTCCAGTGAAACCCTCAGCAAATATTATTGCATCATACAACAACAATACAATAACAAGGGGATTTTCAACAATCCAAATCCGAACTACAATATGCAACAGGATATCAAATAACAGAAAAGAACCTGTGAATACAATGGCGAACTCTGCTGTGAATCCACACCGGAGATGAACTGGGTTTCCGTCCAATCCACCGAGAAAGCCTGAAGGTTTCTGTCCTCAGGTTTCAAAACCGAAAACTGAAGCTCTCTGGATTCTCCCAAGAGAAAATAAATTCATAAAACTAAGCATACACAATGAGACTCCAAGTCTTCTTTTAAAGCTGCAGCTGTGACGCTTCAGTTTCCCCACTGTGTCTCTTCATATCCCACTTAAAGTCACTTTTTAAATAAATATCACCGTTGGGTTATAAAGTGACAATAAAATAAAGTAAGGAATCTTCTGGCATTAAAACGGAGGGCCAAACGAACTCGGATGAAGATGTGTAATAGTTTGTCGGAAAGCTCTTGGTGAGACGCTCCAAGTCCACTACTGAAATGCCAGAAAAACTGAGTTCTGCCGACTTACTATAAATAGTAAGCACCCTGGAAACCCTGTGGAAATTGATCCGATTGGCCTGAAACTGAAAACACCTAGGCCAAACATCCCTCTGATCACCTGACAAACCTCGGTTAGCCCACCAGACCATGATGAAAAGGCTAACTATAAGGCACGAAATAATGTGCCCCGAAAAGGGGACATTACAAATCATCCCTTCCCGGAGAGTGCTTGCCCTCAAGCAATCGGTATCTGCATGCGGTGGTCATAATACTTGAATCCCAAACCAACCTCAGGGAAGCTGCTCCACCAGTCTGCCGTGTGAAACTGAAACAAATATTATGCCCTGACCTGTGAAGCCATTCACATAGCAACAAAACAACAACCAGTCTAATGCCAGGATCCCAATTTACTGCAGGATTAGTCGTACCAATCTGCCTTGTGCCGCATCATCTGTGAGAAAGTCCTCAACCAAACTGAGAACCTCACTCCAACTGTGATCACCAACACCTCTACGGTCAGATGCAGGGGGAAACCAAACCTCACACCGATTGACTCCCTGAATAAATACCAACCGTAAGTACGTCCCTCCTGGATCCCATAAGCAAAAGGGCCATCCATCTCCCTAGTTGGCTAAAATATCCTGATGCCCTATGCCCATACTGAGTGAATCACCAGAAATGTCTAATTGCCATAACACTGCCCCTCTGACCCGTCACCCAAACTGGAAACTATATTGAAGAGGCAAGGTACCCAGCCTTTCGGACAAGACTTCCACCTGCAAGCAGGGAAGCGTACCAAATCAATCACTCACCCCACACCTCTGCAATAGTTGGGAAAGAAAGTTCTCCGTAGGTGGGCTGAATGGAAAACCAAATGCATCCCATACAATGTGGCCAACATGCGATGCACTAACCAACTCTACTGGAATTTCTGAATCAGCATAAGGATTCCATAACTGTCTCTCAATACCTGGAGTCATACAGTGTATACCATGGTGTGAAAAATTCACCCCAACAAGCATAATCATCATACCAAGCTCGATAACCCCGTATTGAATAAGCTCTACCCGATCATCATCATCATGCGTAAAATATGTGGTGATAGAATTGCCATAAGCACTGGATGAATCAGTATGATAATGTAGAGGAGTCTCGACTATGTGGAAAGAGGAATGAAACAAGGGATGCTCGCCAACACGAGGCATCTCACCATCAACGAGAGGTAGTGCAAGGAAAGGCATATCACTCATCCTGCCACAAGACATAATTGCCCATTCTGGATTGCTGGTGTAAAAACCACACTACTCAGCAACTGAGCTCATCCCACTACTCCAACCTGGTGACCAAGACTCACCTCTAATAACCGAACCTGGGTCCCAAATTCTACAATCAACCTCATCCTCGTCATGGGGATAGGAAATACCTTCCTCATCTAACTCAAATAAAGGATTATCAAATGTCAAATCAGCATCCATCTCAAACAAGAAATTGTCGATCGCATGAAAGTTATCTAACTCATAAAGAAACTCTGGATGATCCAAAGATCTTTTGGGACAGCTATCCAAGTCATAGGTCTGTTGTATGCTATCAAGTTCCTCTATCACCTCCTGAAAGAATTCAGACCTTTCCCTGTCGTCCTGTTCCCCGTACTGGCTAGTGGCAACAATCTGATTTCTTGCTTCCTGAAGAGCAATACGCGTGTGTTTCAATGTACCCGAAGTAACACTAAGCTCTCTATTGAGCTTATTAACCTCATCCTCCTTTTCCCTCAACTGCTTAGCATATTTTCCAGCAACCTGTAACAGGTAATCACGGTCTGAAAGTAAACACAGATATCCTGATTTCCAATCCTCAAAAGCTGTTTTGACTCCCTGTAAATCTGCAACATATGATCCAATCCTTATATCACCTTGTCCTCTCTCTTTTTGAACTTTCCTGTAAAGATCCTCAATAATCTGGTGAGTGCTATCATGGTGAACAAGAGCTGCAATAATGGCATCGTTATTGACTTTCAGCTGACTCTTCAAGGAATGCTTCTTATCATCGTCATTTTGGGATGCATTATCTAATGGGTCATCCAAATCAACATTATACATAAGTGAGGTGCTGCTAAAGAAGTCACATGACTCCTCATTACATGAGTTGCTAAAGACATCCAACAGGTGGTCACAATCTTTAACCAAAACTTTTCCATCTTTTCTTTGACCAAGTGTTCGCTGAGAATCAATGGAGGTTGGTTGCTCTTCTCTAGTAACCCATCCTGTAACCTCTAGATTTGCTGCCTCTTCTTTAGCCTCTCCTTCATGCATTGATTCAATATTTGTTTTACAATCTCATGCTTCAATGACAACCTCATAAGGTTTTTCTTCAATAACTGATTGAGTTTTTTGTTCACTTATGGTTTGATTAGTGATAGCTGGAAACTCTTTATGTTAATTTCTGCAACTATCTTGTGCAAGTAAATTCCGAGCCAAATCATGGTACTGCTTCTTTGTCATTAAATCCTTGTGTTGTAGCTTTGGATGAAAGTCCATGAAACTAGAGAAAGTTAAGTCTCTCTGAACCTGTGGAGGAAGCATGTTATATTCATCAAACATGCTGAGGATTTCTGTCCTTTTATCAGGTTGTGAAATCTGCGCTAACTGTTGCTGTACTTTAACAAGATCCTTCCATACTTTTTCTAAACTGTGCATCTTTCCTAGCTAGAATTGCCCTTGACTTCACAAAAAATTTGTTAAACAATTTGTATTCAATCTGATTTTCTGAGTTTCAATTCTCTGTAATAATCCCTACTTGTTCTGCTCCAAACTCAGTTGAATGGGTTTGATATTTTTCTCTTATATCAACTTCTTTTGGGAAATTCTCAGAAATAAGGTACTGATCTTTGACCTCTTTTACTGTATTACTGAAATGCCCTACCTTGTTACACTCTAGTTATTTTTCCCAATACCCAAAGGGTATTTTGTCTTGTATCATGTCAACATTTTCTCTAACAGTTACTGAACAGTAACCTTCAGAAATTCACAAATTTTTTATCGAAATTCTCAGAGTTTATACCACACCGATTTCTTGCAAATAACGGTTTCAGAACAAGTATAACCATATGCCTGTGAATCTAGGGTCTGAATTAACTCTGATAATGACTGTATAATGAATTAACTTCCAGCAATTGATATTTTGTAATGATTCTGTCTTGACTGTATCCGAATTTGATTGGCAAATTTTAATTGCTGAGAGTGGTGAGAGTGGACACTGGTATAGTTTCAACAAACGTATACATATCTTGCTGTTGTACAGTTTCTCACTAAAGGAAACAAATGCATGAACATATGGAATTACTTCAATCACCTAAACTGGAAACGAACAGACATGCAATTTGCAGTAATTCAAATAGGCAACCCAAATAGGTACCCACCTCCTAATGTTGTGGCTACATGTGGTTGAAACAACACCTCTGGAATGCATTGAAAACAATGTTGAATGGCGCAGAGGATTTGCTGCAGATAGTCTGCACTAGCTCAGATTGCTTCCCATGACTTTCATGTGCACTTACAGTTGACGCGGTGACTAGGTGTCTCTTCAGCACCCCGCATGCGGTTCTGCTAGTGACGTGGGTGGTCACTGCTTAATGCGGTGGCAGGAGGGACTCTGGCTGTGGCTCAGACGAACACTCAGCTCGTAGTAGCCGACTGGCCCGCGCTGCTGAGGTGCGTAGTTCCCAACCGGCTCCTCCCGCACGGTGACACTACCAACTGTTGTTCCCAACCTGCTCTTACCACATAGCATTCACTACGTCCACACCAAATATTTAAATTTGTCTTCGCACCACACAAAGATTATTTTGTGATGATGTATATGTCTGACTTAAATCCTTAATTGCGGAAGATTTGTTGATTTAATGCAGACTGAGAAATAATGGAGTGGATACTCCACCCGTAACCAGCACCCAACCTTCAACACCGTATACCCCTCTTCACCTCCAACGTTCCACCTTTCAATGTCTGGCCCGTGCTTCACTGAGAGGCTGTATGATCTTCCAGCGTTACCAAGAACTACTCGCCACCACGCCACCCGACTAGGTAGATAAGACGGGCGTGTAAAATGTAATATCGCTGATATGGTTTGTGCTACTATTCTGCTACATGGCCACCTTCAGCCGAGCTGCCTGTCACTGAACGTGGGACGTCTGGGATTTATTCCCACGCGAATACTCTTGTTTCTGTGAGATGCCCGTGCCAATACTCTCACGTTTGTCAACGTGGTGAGTAGACTCAACTTCCACACACGCGATATCCTTCCCTATTGACCATAGCACTACCGATGTTAAATACTGGAGTTCTACACCCACAACATCTAGATGGAGTTGCTCACACGACATTCACAGTCCAGTCAACGAACGACATGGGGGAGGGTCTGAGATTGCCGACTACGATTGACGGAATAGACACACACCATAGGTCGTGTCGACCTTTCCTCCTTTGACCCGTTCTTCCACCACGTAATTCCTGTGGCTAACGCTTTTGCCGAGAGAGATGGCTCTTTGTATGCCGTGTAATATTAGTCCATTTCCATGCGCGAACCTTTTTGGATGGATTCAGCGCTAAAGTCAAGCTTCCTAGCTGATTGCTAGCTTGTGGGAGTATTTACTTATTAAACCTTTTCTGAGAGAGCAGGTTATTTGGCTGCCAACTACTTAAAAGATATTACTCGAAGGTTCCTCAACATATCAAGCTACTGTGATCTGATGTCCTAAGATTCTGGAGTGTTTTATCCTCTGATTCTGGACAATCAAGCTGTACTTCTTGTTACTCATAAAAACCCTTTTGTAAATATGTATCTGAATAAACTCCACAGGCTGGCAGGAAAACCAGCTCTGATACCACTGAAATGTCCCAAACCGAGATTTTTCCCAAAACCCTCAATAATATCTTAGAACATTTAAATAAACACATTCATGCTGATAAAACATTCAAATGCATGCAGCAAACCATTGATTCGATAGCAATAAACCAGCAATATATTCTATTGAAACCCTCAACAAATATTATTGCATCATACAACAAAATACAATAACAAGGGGATTTTCAACAATCCAAATCCGAACTACAATATGCAACAGGATATCAAATAACAGAAAAGAACCTGTGAATACAATGGCAAACTCTGCTGTGAATCCGCACCGGAGATGAACTGGGTTTCCGTCCAATCCACCGAGAAAGCCTAGAGGTTTCTGTCCTCAGGTTTCAAAACCGAAAGTTGAAGCTCTCTGGATTCTCCAAGAGAAAATAAATTCATAAAACTAAGCATACACAATGAGACTCCATGTCTTCTTTTAAAGCTGCAGCTGTGACTCTTCAGTTTCCCCACTTTGTCTTTTCATATTCCACTTAAAGTCACTTTTTAAATAAATATCACCGTTGGGTTATAAAGTGACATAATAAAATAAAGTAAGGAATCTTCTGGCATTAAAACGGAGGGCCAAACGAACTCGGATGAAGACATGTAATAGCTTGTCGGAAAGCTCTCGGCAAGACTCCAAGTCCACTACTGAAATGCCAGAAAAATTGAGTTCTGCCGACTTACTATAAATAGTAAGCACCCTAGAAACCTTGTGGAAACTGATCCGATTGGCCTGAAACTGAAAACACCTAGGCCAAACATCCCTCTGATCACCTGCCAAACCACGGTTAGCCCACCTGACCATGATGAAAAGGCTAACTATAAGGCACGAAATAATGTGCCCTGAAAAGGGGACATTACACTCTCTAGTGCCACCACATGCCTCCCAACCACAGTATACGCTACCAAGAAATTTGGACGCAACCCTATAAACATTAGCCACAACTTGCAAATGATGAATGACATCTCTCCATTCTCAAATGCAACCCCTCCTTAGTGATACACTGGCCCCAAATACAAAACACAGACCCTCATAGATTATGCAATCTGCCATTAGTAACAGTCCCAACCTTTGTCAATTATAACTGTAATCAAATGCTGGAACCTCTTTTTAAGACGTCCTCAATTTGCAACAATGGATGGCTCTCAATGATGCCACCTCTAGGCACAATTTTGTTGGATAGTTTCACCAGTTCAAAGTGCATAAGACTCCAAAGAATTCCTCATTCTTCAAGTCTGCAATTACTCAAACCCTTGGCTCAATTCTTTCTCCAAACAACAAAAGCAAATATCAAATCATGAATGAATTCATTTTCACCAATGAAGGCTTTTATAATTCTCAATTGATGTTCAACCTGGTAACTTCAAACTCACACCTCGCATAACTTTAATCATAACTTAGCTTTTAATGCATTTGCTTTTGTTGTAATTCAAATCATAATTTTTAATTATAATTCCTCCAACTTAGGCACCAAAGTCACTTTAATAAAATAATAAACAAAGGCACTTGGCATACTTTATAATAAGCTTTAATTTAATTATTTATTAAGTATAACTTAATTAATAATTATAAAACGAATAACTAGCTTATAAATTCCTCTTATGATCACACCAATTCTAGGTTTTCCCTGCCTGAACCTGACGCCTCGGTGCCCTAACACAAATAGCAGCTGGCCAAAAATGACTTACTATAAATAGTAAGTCTCAAACTGGAAGCTCTGTTGAAATCCCTAGAACTCCATACTGCTACCAAACTGTTCAGGTGTCCTGCTAAATACAGTAACCTTGACTTTCCCAAAATAGTCACTTACTATAAATAGTTAGTGTGCCAATCATACTCAATCAAAGGGCAATCTTGAACATCCCTGACCTCTAGCGTGGGAAAATAGCCTCTGACATTGCCAACTAAGACCCTCTATCCATCTGGTTAGCCTACGAAGGTCAAATAATAGAATAATCCCACAACCTCTGAAGCTCACAAAAAATGGGGACATTACAGTTTGCCCTCCCTAAGATTGCTTGTCCCCAAGCAATCACGACTACAAAGAAACTTCATTGAACTGGAAATCCAAAGGAAGGGTGAGAAATGTCCCACACTAAAACACAACTGCAGCACCAACATAACCACAACTGCACAAAAATGGACAACAACCCATCTGTCTAATGTCTGCCCATTGAAACTGTGCATCAAAAACCAATAATGTACATGAGGATCGAAAGTGAAACTACAAGTAATCCACACCATGTACAAACTGCAATACTCGCCAATGAACCCATACTGGAATCCTGATGCACCCAAAGAATCCCAAACTCCACACTCAATGCTCAACTGAATGCCGGGATCCCAAATCATTCTGTAGAGTACTCCATCCAAACTGGTTGACATCAACATAAGACCATTGTACATTGCAACCAAGTCAACCCTAACAAAAGGAAGAAGTAATCCCCAGCTAGAACAATCCCTGGATCCCATAGCCAAAAGGGAAGTCTGCCAAAATGAACATCCTCAGACTTCCCTTGCTCAACTCTGATCCCAACTTCACCATACCCGAAGTTGTGAAGCCAAGCAACAGGACCCACCCAAACTGCAGTGCTAACCTTGTCGCCACCTACGTCCCAGTATAAACGAAACTCACATCTATCCATCATAAGGAGGTGGGAATGTCTAGAAGCATCTGCTACACTGAATCCCATATTGCACTTTGTTAGTCCTCCATGGATATGAAATCCATCCTCTGCTAACTTGCCATGGATGTGATGACTCTACAAGTAGTCCGCAACCAACTTGCAGCTATTGATTCCATCTATCGAATATGGTGAATACCCATCCCACAAAGGATGGTATGATACTAGAGCCAATCCACATCGACGCATCATCAAGTCCTCCACACGTGGATCAAAAGAAAAATGATGAGCACTCCTCATTGTATAGTTATGGTAAAAGGCTCCAATCATTGTCAATGACTCATCACTAACAACTCGGGAATCAAAAGATGGCTCCAATCTCTGACCCCAAACAACTGATTGGGCAGAGCCTCTGGTAACGCTCTCTGCAAACCCAACCACAAAATCTCTATGAGGAAGCATTGTAGTCAGAGTATCTACAATGGCTCCCGCCAAACGCTGAATGCCGCGAGAACCTCAGATGAGAGTAGCCTCAGTGACTTGAAACGGTCCCTCCTGAAGTTCCAAACTCTCAAGAAGGTACCCAATAAACGAATCTGTGCCGTAAAAACAATATGAGACAGAATCAACCTATTCTCCTGTAACCATTAGTTGATCACTCTGACTCAGTGACACAAGAAGCTGTCTATCACCATCAGCTACATGAGATGAAGTAGCAGATCTGTTTCGAGGAGAGGGAAACAAATCAATATGAGAGCCATACTCCCAACTAGATGATACTTTGCGAGTCCCTTGTGAAAATGATGGAATAACGTCGTGCACTAACATACAACTCTTTAGAGAATCCGCCACTCCCACACGAGCTGTCAACAATCTGACCAATATCATTTGTCATAATACTAACATTAGGAGAACCTGATGCAACAAGTGGCTCTCTGCTGCTCTCAATTGGTGCACTCATCCCATCTGTATCAACTGCACCTATGACTGTGACGGGTGTAGCCACATCGTCAACATATCCATCACCACAACCCGTGGATATAAAATCATCATCAACTGCCACTGTAGAAGACCGCACTATATCTCTAGCTAGTGAAGGCTGTGCCAAACTCAACTCCATGGTAAGCTCCTCAATCTGTGACTGAGACACGAAGGGCCAACAGCGTGGTCTCCAAGGAGTCCATAGTCACCTCAAGCTCATGAGTGAGCTCGTCTACCTCCTCTTCCTTTCCCCTTAGCGCATCATAGCAAGTGCAATCCCACTCAAGAAGATAATCCCTATCAGCAAGTAACTGTAAGTAGTTATGTCTCATTATTCCAATAGCTTTTCGAAGTGCATGAAACTCTGTAAGGGAAAGACTATTACCACAATGCTGCCCTGTCACAGGAGTGCCTCAACCATAAGTAGCGAACATCTAACGAGCAACATCAAAGTGCTCAATGGTTGTGGCAATCATGCTGTCATTAACCTTAAGTTGCCCAACCAAATGATGAGGACTTTGAAACATATTACTCCCAAAATCTGAATTGTGATATGAGGCTGTATCCACATCACTCACCTCATGATAAGCAACATCATGTGTGCAATCATCAATGCACAAATCATCAACTACGGTATTGATGCTATATATCTCAACGGATGGCTCAACTGGCAAGGTAGAAGCTGCAGATATGACCATATCTTCACATACTTCCCCTTCAAATGTAACTGCGAGTCCCTCCAAATCACGATACTGGGACCTATTGCACCCCACTGAGCTTCCTGATTTATTTCCCAGGGTCTGATTTGAAAAATCAGACTGACCATGACACGAATCCTCAACATGCAATGCATCATAAGTACCCAATTCTTGAGTACTATCATGTGGCAACTCACTGGTACCATCTTGCACATGTGTCATCACTGCTATCTCATGCTGATGCAAAGTACCACTACCACTGCCATCAATGGTTTATGTCATAACATTGCCTTCCTCATGATCACAAGCTCCTATCACATGAGAAAGATGGGACTTAATATGATTGTCTTCAAACAAATCAGTAATGACAACATGACTTTGTAAAAAGTCTCCTTCATCATGCGTAGTCAAAACACTAGTGGCTGCTCCACTAAGTAAAGGATCAATTTTCACATCCACCTTTTGATCTTGGGTCTCCATTAGACTTTCAAAAGTATGAATAACATCACAAGAAACCTTATCTTCATGTAGCTGTTCTAATGCTACTGGTTTGTTTTCTGACATCACTAGCTCTTCCCCAATTTGGAAGTCATCATGAAGTGTCTTGTGCCCAATTCCTTTCTTAATGTAAGTTTGATTTTTGCTCTCCATAGGATCAGCTGCATGCTGGTCACTAGCTGCTGAAAATTCATTGTAAAGACTTCTAGATACTTCACCTGTAGAGACATCTTGTTCCTTTTTCTTTTCGTTTTGTGATGTAGATCCCTTATACATGGAAGCCATATACCGTGCTAATCTGTCTATGGTTGCCAGGTGTGATAGCAATTCATCCATCCTTTCCTGAGTTTGTCTAAGCTTCTCCAATTTTTTCATTATGGTTTTTGATTGCTTTCTGGAGATAGTAATGTTGTTCAACTGGTTTCCCTGTTTAATTGATTTCATAGATTTTTCCATGAGTGAAACAACTGCAAGAGTGCTGGACACTCAAGACAAACGTGTGAGCTCAATGATTCCACCACAATAGGATGGCAGGAAACTGCTCTGATACCATTGTAGGAACCCCCTGTGGTTCTAACTCTGACAAACACTGAATTGTTTCAATATATTTAGATGTTTGACAATTTGTCAAACACTTTGCATGCAAGCTCTTTTTCTTATTTGATCTTTGCAAAGTTTAAACACCTTTTTGGTTTTTTGAAATATATGCTTTTAATGAGTTTTGACTAACTATGGAATTACGAATAACAATGCTGCAAAGACTAATTCAAACTAATTTATTCACTAGCAACTCACTTTAATTCTTTCACCAAAGAAATGTCTACAAGGCAATATGATGCATGCGGAAATTATTTTAAAAACTTATAATGAACCTATAGCAGCAATGTATATTCAAATAGACATTCAAGTTTGAAGTTGCAACCTTCTGGGATGTGACATTGCTAACGCCTAGGCCTTAATTCTGAATTGTTGGCACCCTTAATCCAAATCGTGCCTCTCAATGTATCAACTGCTGCTCCTAATTACCAATCATAACTTCTATTCCCTGGGTGCTGCCTGTAACTGATGATGGCTCTCTAGTGCCACAACGTGCTTCCCAGCCACAGTATACGCTGCCCAGAAATTTAGATGCAGCCCTATAAACATTAGCCGCAACTTGCAAATGATGAATAGTAACTCCCCATTCTCAAATGCAGCCCCTCCTTAGTGATACCCTGGCCCCAAATACAAAACACAGACCCTCATAGATTTTGCAGTCTGCAATTAATAACAGTCCCAAACTTTGTCAATTATAACTGTAATCAAATACCGGAACTTCAAGATGTCCTCAATTTGTAACAATGGATGGCTCTGAATGATGCCACCTCCAGGCACAATTTTGTTGGATAGTTACTCTAGTGCAAAGTGCATAAGACTCCAAAGAATTCCTCATTCTTCAAGTCTGCAATTACTCAAACCCTTGGCTCAATTCTTTCTCCAAGCAACAAAAACAAATGCCAAATCATGAATGAATTCCTTTCACCAATGAAGGCATTTATAATTTTCAATTGAAGATCAACCTGGTAACTTCAAACTCACACCTCGCATAACTTAAATCATAACTTAGCTTTTAATGCATTTGCTTTTGTTGCAATTCAAATTATAATATTTAATTATAATTCCTCCAACTTAGGCGCCAAAGTCACTTTAATGAAATAATAAACAAAGGCGCTTGGCATACTTTATAATAAGCTTTAATTTAATTATTAAGTATAACTTAATTAATAATTATAAAACAAATAACTAGCTTATTAATTCCTCCTGATGATCACACCAATTTCAGGTGTTCCCTGCCTAAACCTGACGCCCTGGTGTCCTGCCACAAATAGCAACTGGCCAAAAATGACTTACTATAAATAGTAAGTCTCAAATTGGAAGCTCTGCCGAAATCACCACAAGTCCATACTAATACGAAACTTCTCAGGTGACCTGCTAAATATAGTAACCCTGACTTTCCCAAAATAGTCACTATAAATAGTAAGAGTGCCAATCTGACTCAAACGAAGGGCAATCCTGAACATCACTGACCTCTAGAGTGAGAAAATAGCCTCTGGCAATGCCAACTAAGACCCTCTATCTATCTGATTATTCTACGAAGGTCAAATAATAGACTAATCCCACAAACTCTGATGCTCACGAAAAATGGGGACATTACAATTGGTATGACCACCATAAAGCAAGATAAAAATAGATCCAACCCGCCTCACACTCCTCAATCTGCAAACTTATAATAAACCTTTAAATCCGCAATTACAAACTGAAAAGAAACATAGCATAAATCACCATGAAAGCTCTTGTGTGTTTCTTGAATGAAAACACCAACTAATCCTCTAGATTGTGTCTTTCAACAAGGTGGAAAATGTTGCTTGCAAGGGTTTCTATCCTCACAAACCAATGAAAACCAATCTCCTCAGAAGAAATAACAATATCAAATATCAAACTCAACATATCTTCAAGTGAGAGCCCCAATCCTCCTTTTATAACTTTTGAGAGCTATTTTATGAAAAAACACTTTTCATTTTTGCTTGCTTAAAAAAAAATGCTTTTTTGCTTTTTCATTGCTTTTCCGGTGCTTTTCCTAAAAAAACACACTTTTTTGCTCTTTCGCTACTTTTTTGGAAATGCACATTTTTTTGCTTTTTCCTGATTGCCTTTATTTAATAAATGTCACTTTCTTTTTAATCTCCCAATGTATTATTAAATAATAAAGACGCATCCCTTAAAACAAATCACCTTTAATTTAATAACTGGCCTCTAGAGTCCCTTATTCAAATAAATTAAAATAATTATCAAGTTAAATCTTTAATCAATTAATATTAATTATTATTTTATTTAAAACCGCTGGACTATATAAAATGCTGAGATAACTATCAAAACCGAATCCACTAACAATACTAAAAATAAAAACTCTGCCAGCTGGCTTGTCAATGCTCAAAATAGACTTAGTAAAAATAATAAGGATGGGAGAATATGTCCAAAATGACTCTAGAAAAAGGTGTTACACTCACCTTAAATGTTGCCGTTGGAACTCAAAAACACATTTGTTACTACCAATCCATTGGATCAGCTGCCTTCATGATTCCTTGACCCCAACTCATTAGCCTATGAGACTCTATTAAATAGGCTAACGGTCCCACCATATCGAACTGATTAGGAAGGGGACATTACAGTCCACCCTTTCCAAAATTGCTTGTCCTCAAGTAATCTCAACTTAGGATGCTGCAAAATCTGCTCTCTCCCACGTTGCATCTTCTACTAGCAAATTCTTCCATTTGACTAAGAACTCTCTATGACCCTTCTACAAAGAGTTTCCTCTCCGGTGTTAATGATGGCCTTTGGAATCAAAATCAACTTTCCCGCATCCAATGGTGGCAACATAGGTGAGGGAACCACATTATGACCGAGTGCCTTCTTGAGCCTGGATACATGAAATACATTATGAACCCTATTGCTCGCTGGTAATTCAAGCTCATAGGCAACCTCTCCAATTGTAATGTCGCCTTATGAGATTGATTAGGGTTTCATCTCATTTCTTATAATTCAGATTGCACTGGATTTCTTCCTATATATAACTTGCATACAATTCTTTTATTTGATATAAATGTATGTATTGAATATGATTTGCAAATGTTTATTTCACTTCTTTAATATATAATATCAATGCCCTTAGTTTTATGAATTAGACAATGGAGAAATCGATCAATGCAATTGTCTCTTGCCTTTATATTAATGAATTCTAATTTGCAGAGGTTCTATTGTCAAACAATAATTCTGATATAGTTCTCTGATTTGAATTCGATAGACCAAGTTGATAACGGTATAAATGTTATTTGATGGAGATTTTCTTGATCAAACAAATATTGACTATATAAACCTTATGTTTGGAATGCTTCAGATAATATGAGCAAAATGAATATGGGGTATTCTTACAATAATCATTGATATAATTAAGTTTCAGATATGATGATTGATCAGAAAATATGGATATATCTAAGTATCAATCACTTATTGCTTTGATTTGTGAACATAAGAAGAATCGGATTTGGCATGATAAAGAAGTTCTGATATAGTTATGGTCCTTTTGAATTGATTGAGTTATAAATGCAATGAGTTGTTGTTGGGAATAATGTAATGTTGTCGTTGGGAATTAGTTAGTGACCGGAGGCTAGGTAGCTAGAGCACGGTTGCCAACCGTCACACCCCTTCGCTCCTTTATATTCTATGTACTACCTTCGGGTAAGGATATTGGTATGAGTGGAAAATATACTATTGTAATCATTGTGTATGCGGATGAATTAATAGAAGAACTGTTCTCTGGCTTATTCTTATAATGTTCTGTGCATTCGCTTCTGTAATTAACTAGTTTACCCTAGGAGGCAAACATTTGGCGCCGTTGCTAGTCGAATGTGGGAAGTGACTAATGGCGTGAGAATGAGCTAACCCCTCGATGTCGGCACCAGCACCAATGAGGATGGACCGCGTGAACTGTATGAGGGTGAAAACACTTTGACCTCGAATTCTGTGATCTTGTTATGGGCGGCGATTGAGACGTACGTAAGGAGAGGCTGCGGAGGCAGAAGTTCCCGAGGGTGCAGTGTGGGACGCTCTCGAAGTAAGTCGGGCGGTCAATCGGTTGTTGGAGCACCTTCCTCGGTTACTGGTGCAGACATCTCTGGCACAAAGGAACCGAATGGAAGAAATCGAGAGGGAGCAACGATGGGAACAAATTCCCCGTCATTATGAAGAGAACAATTGCTGTGAAGAGGAGGAACGTGATGGGACCCAATGAAGGGGAAGCAATCACTGAACCCCGACTCCCTTGAAGGGAGAATAAAGAATAAAGAAGACACTTTTGTAATAATGTCAGACGACTGACATCTTTTGTATACGAAGTATGAATTAATACAAAGTGTTTCATTTGAATATATGATAGTTTATTGCACGAATTGATGCCCAATCTTTTAAACAAAGATAAAAATAAAAAAGAACACGTAGAGGAGTGTGAGGCCGCCCAACGGGCCTTGATCCTAGAACAACAGGCGGAAAGGAGATGGAGGCTGAGGCTGTTGGCGGAGGACTGACCGGACGAAGGGCGAGGCAACCTGGCGGAGGGTGACGGACACCGTATGGACCGTACGGGAAGGAGTAGTGAAGATTTGATCGAGGAAGCCCGACAATGGCTAGACCTACTTGAGGAGACCCAACATCGGTTTTGTGATTTGTCTCTCACACCACGTACGGAGGCTAGGATGACCCAACAGAGTGAGGAGGAAGTTAAGGAGAAAGAGGACACCGGGGCTGCCGAGAGTGTCGGAGGAACACAGGGGCATGATGGTCAAGCACATTCTCTAGGCTCTAACCTACCTGGAGGGGGACAACAACTAGTACCAGTGGCAAAGAGACTAACAATGTCATCTCAGAAACAAAAACTACCGAAGTTTAACGACGACGGGAAGGAAGATCCTGTAAGACACTGCCACACCTGTGAAACCATTTGGACAACGATCGAAGTTGTCGATAAAGACGAATGGGTCCAGCAATTTCTAGCGACCCTAAGAGGAGTTGCCATTGATTGGTACTCGGACATGGATAAAGCAACAATAAACACATGGGACAACCTCAGGAAGGAATTTCACGCGGAGTTCCGGTTGCTCCGGGACGACAACGAGATAGTCGCTGAAATCTATATTGCCAAACAAGGCAAGAAGGAAACCGTACAAGCTTACAATCGGAGGCTTAAAGAGCTACTTGGAAAGATGGAGGCTCAGCCAGCCGATGAACTGAAAAAGAGATGGTTCGTGGAGGGGTTGAAGCATGCCCTCAAAAAGAAGATGAAAATAGTACCACCCACGTCGTACGTTGACGCCTACGACCGGGCCATGAACCTTGAGAGTGAGGACAAAAATTCAAAGAAAAAGAGGAGCAAGTCCTCATCGGAAAGTGGCAAATCTGGAGAGAGCAGCAATGATGACGAATCCAACAAGAAAGTTCAGGCTCTGCAAATAGATATGGAGCGAATGATGAAGGAATTTAAATCAATGAAGGGGAACGCAGGACGAAGCGACGAAGGTGAACTGTGGTATACGGAGTGTAAGGAGAGCGGACACACGAAGGCTCGTGCCCGAGAAAATCATTCTGCGATATTTGCCAAGTCATGGGCAATTCCATGAAGGAATGCCCATACAACATGAAGATGAGGGCCCACAAGTACTCTTTATATAGGAACAACTGTCTACCTCAGGGGCAACAAACACAACACAACAAACAAATAATAATGCATCATCCGGTGGATTCCGAAATAACCAGGCGAAGGGAGAGGAAATAATGACAATAGCAATGCGAGCCAGATACAATATGATCCGAAGGGAAGGCCGATGATCCAGTGTCGGGCATGCAACCAGTGGGGTCATTTTGCTCGCGACTGCTAGAAAGGCGACATGTCACAAAAGTTGTGTAGATGGTGCGGCCCCGGAGATCATGAAGATGCTAATTGTCCGAAGCCTGGCGTGAACTACCTGAACATTGAGGAAGAAAAGGTGCTTGCTATCACTCGGAGCCAAACGAAAGAAGCTTGGTACCCTGACCCCCGTACGGAGAAACAAAGAGTACGAGAGGCTTGGGAAGAGATTGAAAAAGCAATGAAGGGACGGAAGGATGCACATGAGGAGGCTAGCACCTCCGGGTGGATAGCAGCGGAAAATAATATACTTGGGCAGATGTTGCAAATGGAGGTACCAATCAAACTCCAAGACCTCCTTCAGACCATGCCTCAGTTGAGGGCAGCCTTATTGAATACTTTCTCCCTACGACCTGACACCACCGCACAAGCAGACTTTGTACAGCCAAATATTCCTGGAGGGTCGGCAACGGATCCTATGTTACTGGCAGTAAATAGTGGCCGACATCCTGCAGTTGTAGAAATGGGGATCCTTGGAGCGATCCTAACAGACACCATTGTGGATGACGGGTCCGGGGTAAATGTCCTCCCGGAGGAGACATGGAAGAAACTAGGGAAGCCTACCCTGTGGCTCCCTACCTTCAACCTACTGGGTGCAGACCAACACAGAATCAAACCTCTGGGGAGACTAATGGCCCAACAAGTGACAATAGGAACACGGCCGTTCGTGTTGGACTTCTTGGTGATCCCGCTGAAGAAAAAAGGGTATGATGCCATCTTAGGAAGGGGATGGTTAGTCATGGCGAAGGTCAATCATAATTGGAAGAGGAACACTCCATGGAAAGCAGCGGGCAGAAATTTACCATTGACCTCCGTACACAAATGGCGAGCGAGGAGATTGCATCCTCTTCAGAATCAGAATCCGATGGGGAACATGACTGACGGGACGAGGATGGAATGGAGTCGAACGACCAGGGCGTCCTAGAGCTGGGAGAATGCTCCGATGACGAGACAAGCTCGATGAACGAACTCTTCCATTGGCAAATGGAAGACTACAAGCTCTTTCATACATACATGCTAGTTGTGGAGGAAGAGAAAGAAGTGTTCCCACCAGAATATGGGGAATACAAGGAAGGAGAAGCCCACGTCAATGATAGCCCAGCCCACCAATTTCACACAGAGAAACCGATCAAATATGAAGAACCATCCCTACAGATCACTAACCTTGGGGATGAAGAAAACCCACACAATATACTAGTAGGGGATGATTGGGATCCAGTGCTAAAGACTGCAACATTCAAAATCTTCATGGAATACAAGGATGTATTCGCTTGGACCTACAAGGACCTTGAGGGGGTCCCACCAAAGTTGTGTGTACACTGCATTCCCTTGGTACCAGGAGCCGTACCCGTACGGAAAAGACCATATAGGATGAACAAAAACTATGCAGCAAGGGTGGATGAGGAAATTCAAAAGATGCTTGAGGCGGGTATCATCTTTAGAGTGCAGACAAGTGAGTGGGTATCCTCGATAGTGATATCACTAAAGAAGGATACCGCCCAAATCCAGATCTGCATCGATTTTTGATGCCTCAATGCGGTCACCATAAAGGACCCCTTCCCCATCCTGTTCACAGACATGATCCTCGAAGAGGTGGCTGGGCATGAGATGTGCTCATTCATGGATGGATTTTCTGAGTATAACCAGATCTCCATCGTCGAAGAAGATAAACTAAAAACGACGTTTGTGGTGGAGGACAAAGTGTACGCATATAACTGGATGCCCTTCGGTCTATGCAATGCACCAACAACGTTTCAAAGAATCATCCTCCACATCTTCGACAAGATGTCTATGGGGAACTTTCGAGCCTTCCTAGACTATTGGTCTATCTTCCGCGGCGAGGGCACACACCTGGTAGCCCTGCGGGAATGCATGGAAAGGTGCCGCCGAGCAAGGTTGGCACTCAATCCGACAAAAGTGCTGATTTATGGTCCCACAGGGGAAGCTCTTGGGCCATATTGTTTGTAAGACCGGGTTAAAGACTGATCCTGACAAAGTCTGAGTAATAGTAGAATTGGAGGCCGCTACGGACGTAATAGGAGTAAAGTCCTTTTTAGGACACATCAACTATTATAGGCAGTTCATTAAGAGCTTTGCACAAGTCTCTTGTCCCTTCGACAAGTTGATACGGAAGGGAAACCATACGTATGGGGTATAGAACAGGGTCGGGCCACCAATTTTGGTGTATCCCAAGTGGGATAAGGAGTTTCACGTACACATCGATGCTTCCAACTTTGCGATTGTTGCAACCCTTGCCCAGGTTGGCGACAACGGTTTGGATCATCCGATCTATTTTGCCAGTAGATTGTTGTCAAAAGTGGAGAAAAACTATAGCACCACGGAGTGGGAGGCTCTCGAGATGGTATATGTCATACAAAAGTTCAGACACTACCTCTTGGCAACGCCGTTCACATTTTTTGTGGACCACCAAGCATTAATGTACCTGGTCAATAAGCCCATCATTCAAGGCAGAATAAGCAGATGGCTGTTGTTGTTACAAGAATTTAGATTCACAATCATCGTCAGACCAGGGAAAAGCCACGTGATTGCGGAGCATCTCTCTTGACTCAAATCCGGGGAACTGCCGGAGGGAGTTAATGACAACTTTCCTGACACACATCTGTTCCGCATTGCCATCTTGCTAGCATGGTACACTAGCATTGGCGAGTACCTCTCAACGTCACAGTTTTCGAGGGATATGTTGCCCGACAAACGAAGGAAACTGGTGCTAAGGAGTAGAACATTCCAACTAATAAATGGATTGCTGTATAAAATGGAACCTGACCAAGTACTCCGAAGGTGTGTTCTGGAGGAAGAAATTCCAAGTGTGCTAAGGGGGGCACACGAAGACCCAGCAGGCGGGCACATGGGGCCCGACACAACAACACGGGAGGTGTTGTTGGCAAGGTTGTGGTGGCCCACACTACACAATGATGCTCGAGAGTGGGTGGTGGGATGTGATACCTGTCAAAGGGCTGGGAAACCGTTAAAGCAGGACTTCATGCCTTTGCACCCCTCCCAAGCACAAGAACTCTTTGAACGATGGGGTTTGGATTTCATCGGATCCTTGAGGGCGAGTAAGGCTCGGAGATGCCAATATATCGTGGTAGCCACAGAATACATGACAAAGTGGGCGGAAGCACGGGCCTTGCCGGACAACTCAGCCTTGAGTAAGGCCAAGTTCACTAACGAGCAGATCATAACAAGGTACGAAATCCCCATTCAGTTGACTAGTGACAGAGGAGGTCACTTCGTCAATCATGTCATCCCGCTGCTGACAACAGAATCCAAAATCTTTCAATCCTTGTCTAGTCCATACTACCCTTGGGCCAACGGGTAGGTCGAGGCCACCAACAAGATACTAGTATCGGTGATTTATTAGTCATGTGGAGTGGAGCAAGACTTGGAAGAAAAGCTACCCTCATTACTATAGGCCTATTGAACAACATATAAGGTCACCACAACACAGACGCCCTTCCAGTTGATGTATGTGCAGGAGGCAGTTGTACCCGTCGAGTTCATGGTGCCAAGCTTGAGAATAGCGGTCGAAAATAGGCTTGGGGATATGGAAAGCCTCCGAGAAAGATTGTACAACCTCAACAAGCTAGATGAGCATCGCATGATGGCACAGTGGGTGACGGAGGTGGCACAATTGTGGCGGAAGGCTTGGCATGACAAACACCTCAAACGCGTTCGGTTCACCTCGAGACAACCGGTATTAAAATATAATGGTAAGAATGAGATTAAGCCCGACAAGTTTAAGGTTAAGTGTCTGGGGCCGTACTGAATCCGACAAGTTGGTGACAACAGGGCAATCAAATTATGGACGCTCGATGGCAAAGAAGTCCCTGATACAATAAATGGGTCCAAATTGAAGCCATATCACGAGAGGCGATAGAGCGACGACCCACCGGCGGGCCCAGCCAGCTAGTAAGTTGTTTTAATATTCTGAAAAAAGGAAAAAAAAGTGTCCGTACGGTGCCATACGACTCGATGCTGTATGAATCCGTACGACCGTACGGACGAAAAAAACTTGTGAAAAAACAAAAGCAAAAAAGGAAAAAAAAAACGCAGTGGTTTCTTTTAAAAGGCCGTACGACCGTACAGACATCGACATAAAGCCAACAATCCGCACGACGTTGCCGTATGGACCCGACCCATACGAACTCGAGTGCCTGCATGCGGTGGTAAAAAGGAAGTTGTTTATTGCCCAAACAGCGCCGTACGACCGTACGGAATAAGGAGAGAGACATCGTGCGTCCGTACAACTGAGTTAGGGGCAGCCTATAAAGTGCCGTACATGCCACATTTTTTTAAAACAAAACAAGGAAGCCGCGCTAAAGAGATGACAGATTGATCCGTGCGGGAGACAGAGCATAGAACCTAGCCGTACGAAACAGACTGGAGGGTGTGATTGTATGAAGGGATCATTAAGTACAAACAACAAGGTAGCCGTATGCTGTACGGACTGGGCCAGGTGAAGTTTGAGCAGACAATTTTGGGCAGTCCAAACAGTATACGGATGCTAAGAACAGGCCGTGGGCAAGGGCAAGCCGCATCCGACCGTATAGAGTACGAACATTAGTGAAGGAAGCGTGGGTTGGGCGTTGTACTACCTTATGGCCATCTAAAGGCTAAGGGATATTCTCATCAAGCACTTTGAAGGCCATTGCTGGCCATACAACAGTAAAGAAGAGGAAGTAAATCAAAGTGCCGTACACAACCTCCAGGCAGTTAGGGATTCAAAATTAGTTATTTTATTTTGCATAACGACAACAAAGGAACTGTTATGAATTCAACGGGGAAAAGAACGTGGAGGAGAAAGCTAGAAGACGACTCTGGTAGTAGCGATTCGAGCATGAACAAAAATGTACATACATTACCTTTCGGAGTGCAAGTTGCAGGTGGCATGAGTACCGGAAAGAAATTAAAACCAAAAGTACAGAGGCGACAGATGGCGGCTGCGGGATCTCAGAAGGATTACAACACAATGCAGACAGTTGCCTTCAAAGGATTGAACGGCTTGGAATGCCGAAGATAGTGGTATGAAAGCGCGGATACTCCTGATAACCTACTTGTCAAGGACAACTTAACGAAGGCTCAGGTACAATGGGTTATTCAAATGCCCATCTTTTGTATTAAGGATTTTGAAGGTCCGTTGCGGGCAATGATTGAATCCTTCCACAGCTTCTCCAAGCAGAGCACCCTCACCTACCTGAACCACTTGGTAACGGTTTCCTTCACAGCATTAGAATTTCGCAGAGTGTTTGGGTTGCCAGCCAAAGGAGTCAGGGTTGAATTGAAGCCACAGAAAATGGCCTAGGAGAATAAGGATTTTTATATTAGGTTGGTTTGTAGAGACGACCTCACGGTTGTGGAAAAGGAGTCCCTTCGGAAGTCATCGCACAATAGAGGAATCAAGAAGACATTCACCCGGGAGGGACATTGGAGATGCCTCATGGATGTGGTGAAGAGCCGCCTTGCAGGGTCCAGCCGTGCATTCGATATCTCCTTTCCACAGGTCACTCTTATGAACTGCTTACTGGACGGCAGGATGTATGATTGGGGTACTGTACTAGCCAAGCGGATGTATGTGTTTATGACGCTTCAGCACCGGACATTCTTCATGCCGCACTATGCGATTGGGCTATTGTTGGATGCGGTTGTCAGACAGATTCCACCCGACATCCTGTCAAAGGAGGTTAGGATGGGCCCTTTGGCTTTAGGCGAGCCTCCCATCATGAGATGGCGCCACTTAGATACACCCGGCGGTCAGAAGGTAGTCGCCGGCTCGAAACGAGCCAGGCAGGAGTTGAATGCTAGTTGGGAGCACGGGGATATGGATAGCGGTCGCTAGGAGACATCTGCAGAGGAGAGTGCTTCGGAGGGTGATGACGATGAAGAGGTAGAAGTGATTTCAACTACCCCATTACTGTTCCCACGCCACGTGCTATCTAGTGCAGCGCATTTTGCCTCTGTCACCAACACGACAACCATCTCGACATTTGGCCCATCCCGACATTTGGCCAAGTTAGGACACCTATCATGACGGAGAGAGTCCCTCTAGAGACTAAGCCTACTGAGACGGAGATAGTAGATAGAGAAAGCATGCCTGACATCCCTACGCCGGGCGCAGGCTTAGTCGGGGGAGGCGTGGCAGAGGAGGTAGTGAGGACCCCTGAGCAGGGTAGAGCTAAGTCATCAGAGTGGGTTCGGCTAGAGGCGATTGGGTCGGAGGCTGTGGTAACCTTTGATGCCTCCCTTTTGGTGGATCCTGGAGGTAACAGTATGGGTGGGAGTTTGCAGGCAGGGGCATCTTCTACACCTTTGAGTTAGAGTGGACAACCAGTGATGGGTCGCGCGAGCGCTTACCTGGCACAACAGTTCCATGCACTGGTGACACGCGGACCTTCTATTCAGTCTCCCCTGAGAGAGGACATACATTGTGATAGAGGGGAGTTGGATAGTGCTGGAGGTGGCGAGCAGAGTACACATGCGGTGGCAGCAGAGGAGGGCAGATGCTCTCTAGGGGTTGAGGCCATGGTTCAGACAGATGAGGGAGATCCGGTAGATGATATGTTGGGCAAGGATTTGGTGGTGTATCTGGACTCTCTTACAAATGTGGTTGATAAGGGTAGGCGGCTGGTGCAGACGGTGTTAGAGGCACGTCGTGCGGAGGAGGCTAGAGAGGAGGCTAGGGTGGCCGCAGAGAGATCTCGGGAGGAGATAGCTACCCAGTTAGCCACTCATCAGACCGCTTGGCAGACAGAGCGTGCAACACTTTTGGCGCAGTTAGAGGCAGCCACAGCTGGTAAGGGTGTAGTTGAGGCCCAGTTAGCGGAGGCCAAGGAGGCGTGCAGTCACAAGGAGGCCGAACTGCAGGAGGTTACCTTAATGCTCAAGGAAGTTGTCGAGGCCAACTCCCAGATGTGGATCTGGATATCCGTACTCAGCAGGTGTATCAGTTGCGGAGGAAATTGAACCCTTCTGCGTCCCAACCGTCATTTCTAGGGATGCCCCCTTCCACTTCCTCTTAGCTGATTTCTGTCTATTAGGTAATGGGCATTATCTACAGTTTGTTGTTAAGTCGTCGGAGAGGACTTGTTTTTTGGGGGGGATGATGTTGTCGGGAATAATGTAATGTTGTCATTGGGAATTAGTTAGTGACCGAAGGCTAGGTAGTTGGAGCACGGTTGCCAACCGTCGCACCCCTTCGGTCCTTTATATTCTATGTACTACCTTCGGGTAAGGATATTGGTATGAGCGGAAAATACACTATTGTAATCATTGTGTATGCGGATGGATTAATAGAAGAATTGTTCTCTGGCTTATTCTTATAATGTTCTATGCATTCGCTTCTGTAATTAACTAGTTTACCCCAAGAGGCAAACATGAGTTACAATTGCAATTGCTAGTATAGCGATCTCCTTATCAATATGCAACTGAAATGATTATCGCTGTCTCTGATCTTTGTCTATTTTGCTTATGCGATGATCTTTTTATGATACCATCTCTGATTGATGCTAGATGCACATGCAATCTTGTCTCTTGGCAATGGTGGATTAATTCCCCGCTTCTTGGCTGCTATGAGGCCCTTTGAGCACTTAAGTCTGCAATGTAAATAAGAACAGATCTGATCGATGGCTTTGGAGGATTGAAAGATTTCTCTTTAATATTTAATGAGGAGTTGTATCAAACCAACATGTCTCTTGCAACCAATCACACTTCTTCATGTAACTAATCGAACTTTTTAATTTAGTTAACTAATTACTTTTGCCTTGGTTGGAGATAATGCAAGGCAGCAACAATATTAATCTTTTGCTGATTATTGCATTGATTACCAACTCATTATATTTGTTATTTAAAAATGATGGATCGTTGCATTCAATTGTATGTATCACTGCCATTCAAAATTCGATGTAACCAAGTAATGTTTTTCCATCATTGCTCCATGAAGATGCTCTACAGAAAATCGTGAAGTCTTATAAATAAAATGATTTTCTGAGCAACAATACCTCCTTCAATGGTGGTCATTTGTATCAACCAATTAGTTCATACTCTTGCCAATCAATACAAATTGTGTTTGTCTAATAACTTATTATTCTGCTATACTTGCAAATTTCACTTATTGCTTCTACTTCTGACTAACTTGGAAGTGTCCTAGGCCTGCCACATTGGACCATACACTGTTTCTTGCTTGTTTTGCTTAGAGATTGAATGGGGTTACCACACCAACCTATCGGGAACTCTGGATGGACCATAAAATGTGGGTTTGAGCTTCTCTGCTCCACTCTTCTTGAGAGTAGACTATCTATATGGATGCAATCTCAAATAAACCATGTCTCCTACCTTAAAACTCCGCTCTATGTGATGCTGATCAACATACAACTTCTGTTGATTTTGTGCTTGTTGCAAATTTTCATTCAGTGACTTCATGATGTTCTGATTCTCCTTTAGTAAGTCCTTTTCCCTAGGCACTATACTATCCCCGAAAAGAAGGTCCATGAAGTTGGGCGCCTCAGAGCCATATGTTGCCCCATTTTTCTGTCCCGGTCAAAAAATGGGTAAGTCTAGTAGTCTCTCCATAAAGTTCTAAGTCTTTGTCTTGTTCATTTCTTTTTATTGGAATCCGGGCAAGTCCCTATTCAGCCCAATATAATTTTCTCTCTTTGTATCCAGGATTCAAATCTGGTAGAAAAGGATTGTGGATTTAGAAAGTGCAGATTGAGACAAAGATTTAGACTTTGTGGAAGTAGAAAAACTTGGACCGGTGGCTTAGGCACATAGTTTGACACTTTTCCAATGAAATTTCAGGGAAATAATCTGTGTGACATCTTGATCCAAAATCTGTTCGTGATATCTGCATCAAACACCTTTGAGACTAGGATGCCTAGCCGCATTGTCCAACACTTTCATGCTCAAATTGTAGATACAAGTTCCTTTCTAGTTCCTATTTCCAGATCCGTTTTCAGAGTTTGCACATCTGTTCTAGCTCATTGTTTATGCTGATTATCGTCAAATTTACATATTTATACGTAGTGCTTGCATCTTCTCATTCTATCTAATCTAATCATATCAAAAGTCAAAGAAGAAGAATCAATTCATTATGCTCAACTCTCCCAAGGGTCTGAAGCTGGCTTATTGATTATTCTTTAATGTATGTTGATGCAAATGGGTTTTATTCCTAGTTTAGACTAGTGAATTCCATTTCCACAACATCACAGTAACAATGGTAAAGGAGCACTTATTCCTACACAAGCATGAAGATGCTAAGGGAGACGACATCAACAGAATGGAAAAATTCCTATTGGTGATTCTAGAGAATGACAACCTTTTGCAGAAGAAAGCCAAGTTGCAACAATACACAACCTCCTGTAAACCATAGCGAGAGGAGGTTTTTATTGGATGGAAACAACACCAAAGGGGGAAAATGATTGGGAGCTAATAGAAGAACTGATTATGAGAGGACTAAAGGATTGATTGGGAGTCAAGAGAAAAGGAGAATCAGTTAGAGGGAGTAGTGGTTTAGTTACGAGTGGAGAGGACTCCCAATCATGAGCAAAACAGATCTAAAATGGATTGAAATACGATAATTATGCATCCATGAAAGATGTTAGGGTCACACCTTTTGGGGGTTGGTCCCTAGTTTTGCTGGGTTTGGTCACTTGGGCAACTCTACCCTGGTCGCTCAAGCAACCCTTCAACTTAATCCCAACTGGCTAAGTGGCTCTACAGTCTTTTAAGCGACCTTGAAAGTTAAAGTTAGCAACAGGTCTTGGGTTATGCAAAAAGTGCCAAAAACACTAGAAACCTAGTTTTGGGGCTGAAAAAGAAGGCCATGGACTAAAAAAGACGGAAACTGTCATCAAGCTGGAAAATGCTGAAAGGGTGTATAATTCATGTCATGTGGGTCATGAGCTGGACTGCCCAATTGTCATCAGACTGCCATGTCAGACTATGCAATTTTAAGCACTTGCAGTCACAAAAGTGACCAACTAAAATATCAACAAAGTTCTATCAATTGATTGAAAATATAGTTATCTCCAATCAAGTGCTTTTTTGTGTTCTTAAAACATTGACTCTCTCCTCCCCATCTTTGTTTGCCATCTCTAGGTAATTATGGCCATTTTGCTTTATATCATGTTCATGATTATAAAATGTCTATATAATTGATGTTTTCTTTATTTGACATCTATTTCAAATTTCAATACTTTAAATTGTTAATTTTATAATTTTATTATGATTTTAGTATTTTACATTCTTTAGCAATGCATCTCTAATATGTATGTATTTCTGTATGTATGCCAATTTCTTTTGAAAATGGTATGCTGTAAGAACCCCGTTGGTTCTACCCCTGTTTAACTGGCTCTGCTAGAAGGTGTTTTTGCAAATTTGTATGGTTTTTTGGTATTTTTGAGTTTTATGCTTTTTCAGAAAATTACAAAACAATGCAAGGCATGAAATCAAATAAACTAACTATTGCTAACTTTGCATAAACATTTCCTTTTATTCAGTTTCAGAAAAATGAACTTATGTGCATGAACAACTAATACAAATGAGGGACAAATTTATTGTAAATATGAAACCTGGAATGTGAATGCAGCTGGAATTATGGTCTCAAAATTTAACGCTGCATATGCATGGTGACCAAAGACCCTAAGGCGTCCAAATCTGATGCTTAAATGCAGCTCAAACTCCAACGTAAGCCAACCTAGAGGCTTGACGACAACCCCTCATACTCACGTGCCTGTGTATCAATGTGCTGCTGTCATAATTTAATCCAAACGCTGGCCTTGGGAACTGCAATTTGGTTTCTAGCTGCTTATTTTTCTGCAACTAATCTGAAAGAAAAACTAAGATAGCTACCTTCAAATTCACCACCAATTATCACAATCATGACCTCTGATTGAAGCCATAGCCAATCTGTACAATATCATTGGATCTCTCACCAACTCAAAGTGCTCAAACTGTGAAGAATTTCCAATCGCCCAAGCAATACTGAAACCCCTTGGCAGAATCCAGAGACCTCTCAAAGAAAACAAGCAAATTCATCAATCCATAATGAGGTTCGATTTTTGTCACAAAGCTTATATATTTCCAACAAAGCGTTCGAACCAAAAAGCTTCTCCTTCAAGACACTTAAATGGTTTTATCATTTGCTTTTGATGTCATATTTTGACTTAGCAAATTCCTAAGTCTTGGCACCATAAATAAGATAAGCATTTAATAATATTTAATGAAGACTTGGCCCTACTAAAAGTTATAAACAAATCCACTTGCTATTGAGTTGTCTTTAAAAACATTAATATATGTGCTTCTTCAAGTCCTACGTTGACTTAGGATAATAATAAATAGCCCCCCACATTATCATATTCATTTAATGTATTTATAAAGTCAATTGACCCCATTTAATTAAAACTTTATATTATATCTTTTAATAATTAATTAATAATAAAGAATTCTTTATTAATAATTAATACCTTGAACTTGAGCCAATAAACTTATTCCACTTAATCAATTGATGAACTCAGCTAATACCAAGTCTAGGTGCACTGCCAAAAATAGCAACATGGGCATGATTGACTTACTCTAAATAGTAAGTCCCTGAATGAAAGCTCTGTTAGTGATACCAACCTCAACTTTGCCACCAACCTGTTTAGGATCCCTGCTATAGATAGAAATCTCGACTCTCTTGAAATAGACACTTACTATAAATAGTAAGTGTGTCAAACTGATCCAAACAAAGGGCAACCCTGAACATCCTTGACCTCTAAAGTGGGAATTGGCTTCTGGTTCTGCAAACTGAGACCCTCTATCCTTCTGACTTAGCTTACGAGGGTCACTAATAGGCTAATCCTCACTACAACCCAAGGTGAGCTAAAATGGGGACATTACACATACTGGAACCCATGCCCATCTTCTGCCCCCATCACCTTTACTATCACCAGTCCCCTCATGACTATGTTAGAATGCTTTAATCATTAGACTTAATGAATTACCTATAGATATTGATTTGTGTTTGCCTTCCTAAAGTTGAAATTTCCAATATATCAGAATTTATTCTTTGTATAGTTATTGCATGCATGCATTTTTCTGTTAGATCGTTTGGTTGATTTTTAGTATTTTAGTCACTAAAGTTTGAGTCTGATGCAATTATCAAACTTGAAATTTGAAAGGCCAAGGGTAAACGATTAGCCAAGCCTGTGGAAGAAGCATTTGGAGATTTACTACCTGCAACATGACAGAAAATGGTAAATTACTATATCAGTTTCATGCTTTCAGCTGTTAATGATAAAAAAATGTACTTATCAATATTATTTGAAACCTTATTTTCTGTTTCAGTTTTTAAAAGTGTCTTCTCGTTCCTAGTTCGTTTTAGGACCATTTTGTGCTTTCTTAAAGACAGTTAAAATTAAACTGCTTTATTTGCAGAATATTTTGGTTTTGGTTTTAAGTGGAGTTGCCTAAAATAGATTGTGAGGTAGTTTAATGGGTTTATCTGACATTGTAGTTTTTAGTCAGAGTTAGTTCAAATTCATTAGAGGCTTAACTGTTTGCTTTTTGAAAAAATCTTGTAGTGAAAGTAAGATAAATTGTATTAATCAGGATGACTTGTTTCAAGCAGTTCTAATTCATCAGAAGTTTCTTGAATTATCTGCACATGAAAATTTTCGTTGTCCAAAAACTTTAGAAGCAAATTACTCCTGCAAGTTCTAATGAACTTAGATAAATTGATTTCAACTTTTTTTTTTAATTTTTATTTTTCTTGCAAAATAGGGCATACTTCTTGCCATGTTTTTTTTTGTATTAAGAAAAATAAAATGCGTTTGTTTCAGAGGGTTAGTTTGAATGGGTGGATAGTTTCAAATAGAATTCGTTTTGCACAGTTGAGACAAACAAGATTAATTGTTGTGAGGTAATTCGTAAGCCTCACGGTAGATAACTGAATATGAGGCTCTAGTTAAGTTGAGGTTTCATTCTCAATATACAGATACATCTAGATGGATTATAGTTTATAGCTCCATTAGAAATGACACTGAAGAGCATAATTAATTTAGTCAAATCTAATGCTAATTTATTGTAAAGGATCAATACATATAATCATTCTAAAGAGCCTTTTTATTGAAAAATCAATTTAAAACTTTAAATGTAATGATTATTGAGAAATGACCCTAGCTTGAATTTCATCTTAGAAATTATAATATTTGATAAACAAAATGCTTTGTGAAATTATCACATCTGACTCTTATATTTACTTTGATTGTAAGGTTAGAATGCGATTAATAGTGATTATAGCTATTGAGAGTTCTAGGGGCATCTAAAATTACTAGATTTTGCAATATGGGACAGATAGTAAAGAGAACCTTAACACGTGGGGCATTGTAGATTGAGTAGTACAACATTTCTCTCTGTGTGGTGAAAATCCAATCCAGTGTTGTCAGAATCAGAAAAGAGCAACTGATCTAGGTTGACTTTATTATCTGTTTACTTATTGCCTCTGTTTTCTTAGTACCTTTGATAGCATCCCCTTTTTGATGTTGCAATGGAGTTACCATGCACAAGCTTGATGGATTCCGTTTTACTTAAGATAAACCTAGTTGGCACCTTTCTGTTTATTTAACTTAATCATGAGAATTTTTTATGGCTTGGTGGGTTCTTTGGGTATTTGACAAATTCTTTCCATTCAATTTTTTTTAAAGAAAAACCTCAAGTTAAATATATGATTAATTTTATGCATTGTATTAAATATTATCATTACTTGCTACCTTCTATATATGTTTTATTTCCTTGATGTAGTTATCATCTTCACATATATTTCCATCGTTTGTGCAGCTGTCCATGTTTGTCTTGTGTTGCTTGGGAGAGGCTAATTAGGGTTGGATACTTAAATCCCACAAGCCCCTATGGATCTTTCAATAGGGACCGTGGTTAGGGATCCTAATCAATAAACTCACAGATGATTATTCATCAAGTCCTCGAACTATATAAAGTTCACTATTAGGTTCCAAGATGCTAAGCACACTAATTCATTATTTAGAATTTTAGCCTATTTCTTCTAACCCAAAAATAGAAATAAGACAACAAAACCTTGTCATAAAAATATGAATAAACATTCTTGATTTCTTCCGAAGGCCCAAGTAAAATTTCTCTTCCAGCTGTAAGTTACACCCCTAGTTTGGTTTTTGTAAATTCAACAGCTGACAATAATATGCAGTGCAACTTCCTTTCCACTTTCTAAGCACGGCAAGGCCTTTGACAAAACCCTAAAACTCTGATAATTTTGGTAAATTGAATTTGAATTCCCAATTCTTCAGCAAACCCTTTCAGTACATGAAATGTGCTTTTCCAAACACCATTATGATGGCACCGACATCTTGCTTTTGATTAATCAATACCCTAATCAGCCATTAATCTGAAAATATGCTTACCATCACTATTCTCAGCTGGCTTTATATGCTTGAAATAGAAGACATTGTGCACAGTCTTCATACATGTTTGAAAGTCTGGCATCATATAACTGAAAGCTTGCTCAAAACAGTGAAAATCTCCTAATCATAGGAATGATTTTGACGGCTCAAAAATCTGCTGTTATATGTCTGAATCTTCCTTTCAAATTAAGACTAAACCCTGCACAATCTGAAGCAGCACATTGATAATAAAGAACAAAATTCCTTTAAATCCTTATATCCTGTTAAACATGTGAAAATATGAATTTGGTGATTTAGGATCTATGTTGAAATCAAGTGTTTTAAATTTTTTGATGATAGACACTACCAATAAGCGATGCAGATTGCTGAAAAGTGAAAACAAGAAGCTTGCTACTTCTAGATGGAAATCATTTGCTCCACTACTTTATTTAATATTTTGGAAAGATGAATGGAGACAATAAGATGAGATCTATGTTCCACGATGTTGCGGGGACGGGGATGGGGGATGGCAGGGGACGTGTTTCCCAAATGTTTCCTAAAGGGCCAAAAATAGGGGATGACAATATACATTTAAAAATATATATATATATATATATATATATATATATATATATTCCAAAATATATTAAGATATTATAGATAGAGAGAGGGAAAGAGAGAGATATGTCAACTATTGATAACAACAAGACAATATGTCAATAAAACATGAGTTACAACAGTAGTATAACAACATAATTGATTATAGCAGCAGTATAAATCATGAGCAGTAGTATAACAGATATATAACAATAGTCTCAAACATCAAAACCATGGTCTATCAATATGAATATCCAAATTAAAATGTCTCAAACATGTATCTAGAAGTCTCAAACATCAAAATATAACAGGCTATAGGCACAACCTATGAAACTAAGTCTCATTTTGGCCTATGAAACACGAATTCGAACCTTGTGACATAGGTAAGAAGTAATATGTTTTCATTTTGATGTCTTTTTATAATTTTACGGTTAAGAAGACAAATGCATGCCCTTGTGGGCCCCCACACATTGCTGATTTGGCAAAAAGAAATGATTTTTTTTTTTAAAGCCCAAGAACAGCAAGCCATCCGGGGGATGGATAGGGGATGTTTCGGCATCCCATAGCCGTTTTAGGGACGGCTAGCCATTCTCAAATGTCTGGGGACATTTCCTAGCATTTCTGGTATTTTTGGCAATCAAGGATGGGTAGGGGACGTTTCCTTTACGTCCCCTCGTCCTCGAAATAGGGATAGGGGGTGTGGGGCTAGGGGATGTGTCCCTGTGTAACATAGGATGAGAGTTAATTTATGTTTTCAAAACAAGTTGTCTCAGTCTTCAGTTACCTAATGTGATGATAAGCTGTTTTGACCTTCAAATTGTTATTTCAAAACTCATTTACTTAGCTCTGGTCTAAGCCCATTTATAAATAGGTAATTTTTTTTTTTGAAAAGTCGGATGCTCAGTGCAAGGGTACACACCTATACAGGCTGTTTGTAACTTTTTAGACCAAACCCTAGTTGATCCTCTTTGTTGCGTGTGCTAGGCCCTCTAAATGTTTTCTTTTGTGTTTTGAAAATCTGCTTGGCTTTAGAAGGGCACATGCCCATGCATTATGTCTCATTTTCACTAATTAAAAAATTCTCTTCACTTAGAAGGTGCACTCTTGATTGTGTATTTGCTGACTTTTGATTCAAAAACTTGACTCTCCCTTGTTGTGGAATTTGACTATTCATAGAGGCAAAATTTTCACTTTGAAAATCATGTTTTCATGCCCTAGGGTGTGTGACTTTGTGCTTTCCTGATTTTCAAAGCTTAAAAGCCTATTCTCTAGTTTCAATAGTGTGCACCTTGCAAGGTAGCTATAGGTTTTCTAAGACTCAACTTGTTCTCTTTGTTATGGGTGCATGGCTCTGGGCACTGCTACAAGTATTTCTTATTTTGGAAGTTGTTTCTTCCTTTTAGGCTATGTGCCTAGAAATTGCCATAGCATCATTTTGAAAACTCCAACTGCTTAGTCCTTCAAAAATATGAACCACAGGTTGTAATGTCCCTTCCTTAGACAATTCAGGTGTCAATAGAGGTTGGCCTATTATTCGGGTTCCTGTAGGTCGGCAATATGGATAGGGGATCCATCTAGTGATTTTTGGAGCTACGAATGGGCTTTATAAGACGTTTTGGATAGTTCTGGACAATCTCCTAAATTTTATGAAGGATTCCTACTTTTTAGGGATTGACTGATAGTTGACCGGAACGCATTAGGAGACCTCCGGGATCATTCTAGAGACTTTGGTTGCAGTTCCTATTTTTAGGGAGGATCCCTATTTTTTAAGAGGGAATTGTTAGTTCATCTACTATATTTAGACATCACTAGGGTGGCATGGGCATCAAATTTTTTTAATTTGGGGTCCAGGTGATGGATTTATGAATAAATTTGGAATAATTAAATTATTGTCGAAAGTTTAAGTTAAATAAATAATAAAGTGATTTAATCAAGTCACTTTATATTATAATAGAATACAATAAAGTGGCCCCCTTCACGGGACACTTTCTTAGGCGATATAAGTTATAAGTTGTTATTAAAACGTGACCATTTATATTAATAAGGCCTCAAGAGGTTCGAACTTCTAAGAGAAGTAATAAAATTAAATAAAGTCGTTAAAATAAATCATGAAAACCCTAAAAGGGTTTGAACTCCTTGGAGGGAAAAGGTAAAGAAATAAAAGAAGATTGGGAACAGCAAATTCATTCATTCAGAGATCATTTTTACTTGAGCATTTTGGAGGTTGGAGCTTTGAGAAGGGTTTCTACTACAGATTGGTCTCTAGGAACAAAAACTCTTAGAAAAATTGAGAGTTGGACGAAAACCCAGCTCTCCTGGTGACAAGATCCAGTATAGATCAGATTGGGCTTTAGATTGGCATTAGTTTCGGTGAAGAATTTCTCAGATCAGACACTGTTAAGGGTAGAATTATTGTTTCAAACCTCAGATCAGAGAGTGGATAGTGCTTATTATACTTCAATAGGCCCCCACAACTCAGATCAGAGAGTGGACAGTGCTTGTTATACTTCAATAGGCACCCACAACTAGCCGTACCACTCACATGCAAAACTTCACGTGCCTTCTAGGTTGGCGTTAGGGTTTGGAGGAGAAATTCTATTAAATTAATATTTATATGCTATTAATGGTTATCTGTTATCTGTTTGTAAATATCTTTTAAATATTAGAATGTTTCTAATATTTATTTTTGTGTAGTTAGAATAGAATGCTTCTATTCTTTACGATCGTTTCCTAAGGAAACATCGTCTATTCTTTTGTATATATAGATCATTCGATCTCTGTTAATATATCAAGTTTTTACCACAATATGGTATCAGAGCAAAATATTTAAATTTTTTCAAAAATTTCATAATTTCTGTTCGAAATTATCTGCCCTTGAATTTTCGAAATTATTTTTCTGCGATCTTCCCATTTCTCTTTGAGAAATCCTAAACTCATCTAGGGTTTGCTGTTGCGTTTTTTTCTGCAACCCATTCGCGGGTTTGTTCACTTAAAAAAAAACGCGTTTTGTGTTTGGGCCTCTCTCAGCCTTACGCGCGTGGCCTGTCTCTTCCCTGTGGTGGTGTTTAAGACACGTGGCCACTGGTCTGCAACTCACGCAACCTCTGCCCAACTCGCGCGCTGTTTTCCTGTTTGCGGCTTCAACCGATGTCTTTTTCTGCTTGGGTTTATGCACTGTTTTTGGATTTCAAGCCTGTGTTTGTCAAAAGCAATCCCCTCCATGGTCGCTATCTGCTAAAATCGGAGGTCTTTTGCACAGTTCTCAGAAAAAAATCGCCATTTTTTGAAGCTTCCAGCCGCGACCTATTTTTTTTGTTTGAAAACCCTAATTGTTGTGTTCGAAATTTTTTTTCAATCTCAAATTCTTGGTGGGTATTTCAAGAGCTCAATTGGGTTGTCCATTTTTCTGGGTGCCTCAATTTTTGTGCCTCATTTTTTTTGAGCCAACGGATCCAAAACCTGATGGCATATTCCTTCTGGGTTTTTCGAGCTCTTTTCTGGGTTCGACTTCATTTTTTCTAGGTCTTCTAACATTTTGCCTCGAAGTGCATGCCTTCTTAGTTCTTCACGTTTTTTGTGCCATGACATCACTCACTAGTCTTTTGGTCGAGGGAAACCATAAATTTAATGGTCGGAATTATAGCATGTGGAAGCAGCAGATGCTAACCATCTTTGAATATCGCGATAGCGATCAGGTGGTTTTGGGTACTACTAAGCGTCCGACTACAGCTGGTCCTGATCAGGTTACCTATGACCAGTAGAATCGGGAGACAGTCATGTTTCTCAAATTATTAGTGGCTGATGATCAGATCCCTCAGATTCCATTTGGCAAAACAACTGCCGAGATATGGGAGCATCTCAAAACCCTACATGAGACTTCAGATAAAAGCAGGGTTTTCTTTCTGAAGAACACTCTGTTTTCTATTGTCATGGATGAACGAAAATCGCTCTAGGATCACCTGAATCAGATTCAGGAAATCCATGATCAGTTGCTTGGCATTGGACGCAAGATGGAGGAAGAGGACATTGTGGTAATCACTCTCAAAAGTTCACCCAGGTCCTACGAGCATTTTATCGAAACTCTGAACATCACTTCTACTGGTGTTGATCTGAAGCTCACCGATCTCTGCACACTTCTGCTTCAGCAAGATCGATGGAAACGACAGTTCGGTAGAAGTTTCAGCTCCACCTCCGCCGAGCAAGCCTTTTTTGCCAAGTCCTTTCAGAAGGATAAGGGCAAGTCTCATTCTCAACAGTCTTCTCAGCAGAGGCCCTCTGCTCCAGCATTAGAAGGCTCCAAGAAAAAGAATATTCATTGCAACTACTGCCACAAGTATGGTCACATGAAGGTTGAATGTCGGAAGTGCTTAGCTGCCCTATCTAAGCAATCTGGTTCGCAGCCCAAAGCAAACAACGCAGAGCACACTGAGCAAACAGAATCTACCTTTTACGCCTTCATGGCTAAAAGATTAGCAAATCATGTCAAGTTGTCTTCTTGGTACATTGATTCAGGTGCCTCTCGTCATTTCACCCATTGCAAAGACTGGTTCACTGACTACCAGCCTTATTTAGATTCTGTTATTTTTGGTGGAGGGGAAGAGTACACTGTTGTCGGCAAAGGCAACATTCAGATTCAGTTTGCTGGGAGGAATCTCATTTTCCTCGATGTGTACCACGTTCCAGGGATGGAACTAAATCTACTCTCAGTCAGTCAGATGCTGGGACACTCTCCAAGGCTGTATATTACCTTCAGTTCACATCAGTGCACCATCACTGATAGGGAGACTCAGTCTGTTGTTGCAATTGGTCTTAAGGATCATGGCCTTTTTAGACTTGTAGATTCTGGTACTTCTCAGGTCCTTGCTATGGCTGCTCGACAGTCTTTTGTCAGTACACTTTGGCATCAGCGTTATGGGCACTTAAATGTGTGCTATCTATCTCAACTTGCTCGTGACAGGCTTGTCCTCGGTTTGCCAGAGATTCAGACTCAACAACTTGGAGTTTGTGATGCATGCCAGTCTAGGAAGCAACATTGCACACCTTTTCCTGTTGGCGATTCATGGCGACTTCTTAGGTACTTCAGCTTGTTCATGCAGATATTTGCGGCCCTATGGCCACTCCTGTTCTTGGGTCCAGGTATTTTCTGTTGTTTGTTGATGATTTCAGTAGAAAAATGTGGGTCTATTTTCTTAAAAAGAGATTTGAAGCATTTACTGTATTTCAGAAGTTTAAACTCTAGTTGAAAAAGAGTCTGGGAAATCTAGTATTGCTCTTAGGATAGATAATGGGGTGAATTTTGTTCTACTGAACTCTCTAGCTTCTGTGATCTTCATGGCATCAAGCGCCAGTTAACCACACCCCACAACAAAACAATGTAGTTGAATGTCAAAATAGAACAATCACCGAGATGGCTAGGTCTATGCTTGACAACAGACATGTTCCGAAGAAATTTTAGCGGAAGCAGTTAACACTCCAGTCTACCTTTTGAATCAATCACCCACTGTGGCAGTCAAAGGCAAGACTCTGGAAGAGGCTTGGTCAGGTCGCAAGCCCAGAATCAGTCACCTGAAGGTTTTTGGCTCTCTTGCCTATGTTTGGATCCCTGATGTGTCTCGCACCAAGTTGGATGCCAAGAGCCAGAAACTCATGCTTGCTGGATACAGTAGTCTTCACAAAGCCCATCGCTTGATTGACATTGAGACATCTTGTCTCCTGTAAAGTCGTGATGTAGTCTTTGATGAGCAGCGAGGACCTTTCATGTCTGTCTCTCATGTTCCCGATTCAGCAGACCAGCCTATGAAGGCTCATGATTTGGGAGTTCGGCTTCCATTAGGTCCATCTCCTGGGAGGGCTCTAGCAGCTCTAGTAGTATGATGAATCCTGTACAGACACCTCTGACCTCTCCTCCAGGATCACCTAGATATGCAGATGCTTCTCCTGATTTTGATCCATATTCTTCTGATGAGGAACATGATCATAGAGCATTGCCTGATAATAATGTTGGTCCTCCTCTCTGGCCTAAATGGTGGACTACAACACTTGCTGATCTTCGGGATGATAAGCTCATCGAGGGGAGAACTGCTCGAAAGAAGAGCAAACCTACTGAGACTATGAATATTGCTCTCATGGCCAACATTCAATGTGTTTGAACCACAGACATACTCAGAGGCTAAAGGAATTCCTGAGTGGGAACATGCCATGAATTCTGAACACCAGAGCTTGCTGAAGAATCACACCTGGGTCCTTTATGATCTTCCACCAACGAAGAAACTCATTGGCTACAAATGGGTCTACAAAATTAAGTACAAGTCTGATGGTACTTTGGATAAGTACAAAGCTCGTTTAGTTGCGAAGGGCTTCTCTCAGCGTCAGGGCATTGACTATGAGACTTTTGGTCCTATAGCAAAAATGAGCACTATCAGATTAGTTCTAGCCATGGCAACTCAATTTGGCTGGCAGGTCCATCAGACGGATGTCAAGAGTGCTTTCCTGAATGGTGACCTACAGGAAGAGGTCTACATGATGCAACCTCCTGGTTTCAAGGTTGATAGTAAAGAACACCAGGTTCTCAGACTGGTGAAAGCTCTCTATGGCTTGAAGCAGGCCCCCAGGGTTTGGTACATGAAAATTGATAAGTACCTCAGTGATCAAGGCTTCCAAAGGAGTTCTTCAGATTCAAATTTGTACATCAAGACTACTGACAGTGACATCATCCTTTTGGTCATTTATGTGGACGATCTGATCATCACTAGCAACTCGACATCTTTGATTTAGGGAATCAAACAGAATTTATGCCAGTCTTTTGATATGACTGACCTTGGCCTCATGCATTATTGCCTCGGTGTTGAGGTTTGACATCAGTCTTCTGGTATATTCATTTCTCAGTTCAAATATGCCAGGGCTCTGTTAGACAAGTTTCATATGTAGGATTGCAAGCCTGTGTCTACACCTATGGAGAAAGGTCTGAAGTTATCAGCCATGTCTGATTCTCCTCCAGTTGATGATACTACATACAGGCAACTAGTAGGCAGTCTCATCTATCTCTCTGCTACTAGACCTGATATTAGCTTCGGCGTCAGCTACATTTCAAGGTTTATGACAGCTCCCAAGGCTGATCATTGGATGGCTGCTAAGCGTGTGCTTCGCTCTGTGAAGTGCACTTCTGATTATGGGATTGTCTACTCTCAGAGTCCTAATCCTAGACCTAGTGGATTCACAGATTCAGATTGGGCAGGTTCTGTTGACGATAAAAATTCAACTTTTGGATATGTGTTTAGTTTGGGATCTGGTGCCGTCACATGGACCAGTAAGAAGCAGCAGGCCGTTTCTCTCTCCTCTACAGAGGCCGAATACAGAGGGACAATTAAGGCAGGTTGTGAAGTTGTTTGGCTTCGTCAGATCCTTGGGGATATGCAGATGTCACCAGCAAGCCCGACCACTTTGTTTGTTGATAACGAAGGCGTTATCAAGTTAGTACTGAATCCTGTCTTCTATGAAAGAACCAAGCATGTAGATATTCACTGCCACTATATTCGGCAATTGGTTGAAGACGAGACAATACGTTTGCAGTATGTTCCTACAACGGATCAGACTGCGGACATTCTCACCAAGCCTCTTGGTCCAGACAAGTTTGCCAAATTCAGAGGACAACTTGGTGTACTGGATAGATTAACCATTAAGGGAGGGTATTAAATTAATATTTATATGCTATTAATGGTTATCTATTATCTGTTTGTAAATATCTTGTAAATATTAGAATGTTTCTAATATTTAGTTTTCTGTAGTTAGAATAGAATGTTTCTATTCTTTACGATCGTTTCCTAAGGAAACATCGTCTATTCTTTTGTATATATAGATCATTCGATCTCTGTTAATATATCAAGTTTTTACCACAATAAATTCAAGGAAAAATCAAAATTAACTTATGATCAGATTCTTAGTATGGGATGGCAGGTATAAATCAGGGGGAAAGAATAATTATAGATATTGTATTTGCTGCTCAATCATGTTCTAGGTCGTACAACCCTAGTACGGGTATGTAGACAATTGTTTAGAAGAAATAAAATCAGAATTAATTCCTTTGGTGTGTTTTTTATTTGCAACTGAGTTTATACCAGTTATTTGTCAAGTTTATGTATTTTGCATCTCCTATTTCAAAAATTAACAAAAAATTCAGAAAACCTTGGAAACACAAAAAATCAAATATTGCAAAAATAAAATAAAAATTAGAAAAACTAAGTGCGAAAACAAGTAAAAATGAGAAATTCAGTGTTTAGATGGTTGGGGATCTTTTAGTGGTATTAGAGCTTGATTCTGCCAGCCTAAGGTTTTTTGTAAGGGTCTTTCCTTATTGCACTAGTTTGTTTCACCCTTTCTTTCTTCTTGATAGTTTGCAGATGTAAATGGTTATTAAATCAAATTCAGATTTAAGAACTATTATATTGCATCAATTAAGTCAACAAAACAACAACCAGATTCAAGAGATCTTCTAATGCACTTAGGTGTTTCAAACTTTCAATACAATATTCAGATTTTTTGTACATTTTCAATGCTGAAAGATGATACCAAATAAACATATTTCATAGATACTCAATCGACATTACATGTTCAGTGTTTGATAATGTACAATGCTGATAACAATGAAGCTGCCTACTAAAATCGTTGTCCAAACTCACTACTAAACTTGTTACAGTTCCAAACAGCTTGTGCGGCATACCATGTGTGGCTATAGCTCCTGAACGGCACCCTTCCAGCCTCTTTCAGACCTATACAGCTTCTTTCCTGTGATATCTCAGACCTGCACGACTTCTGCAGTCTGTAGTTTGTGTTTTCAATCCTTTGCCAGCAAATTTCCAATGCCCAGTTACTAACCAGACCCTCCAAATATGTAATCCCAGGTCTTATGGATTCAACAGTTATAGTTCAGACTTATACAGCTCACTGTCAACTACTTCTAAGATCTGTTTGGCCTGTTCCAGGCACTCCCAAACTTGTATAGAATTTGTCACTAATAGCTTGACTAGAATGGCATACTTCCAAGTGTTTCCAAGACGACACGCCTACAGGCAGTTCTGGAATGTACGAGAACCTGGGTTTCTCTATGTATGATGCAAAGGCAATTACTTGCAAGGAAATCAGATTCTATAATTCCCCACTCCACTCCCAGACCGAATCTCACAGTTCGAACTCTTCCCGGCTGATAAACAATGTCATATGGACATAACACAATCTCAAGTTATTGATTTTATCTTGAAGCTCGATCAAATCAGAGATTCTTCTTTGTCTTTCAACAACGTAGAGAATGTCAGCAAAGAGGGATTTCATCCTCCAAGCCCTGGAGAAAAGCTCTCCAAACAATTTCATCAAATTCACATGTTTTTCAGCATGCTTGAAAGAGAGCTCTTCATTCTCTTTTGTAATGATCTCATAAGAGCCCATTCACTTACCTTGTCAATGTGGGATAAACAAAATCACTTTTTGCCTTTTCCTATTTTTTCGGGGTTTTCTTCTTTCCCCTATTTTATGACGATTGCTTTCTCTATTTTCTTGCGATTCTTATTTTTCCGCAATGTTTTTTCCTTTTTTCTAAAGTCCCCAAACATTTTATATCTCCAATGTGTTAGGACTTTAAATATTATCCTCTTAACTATAGTCCCGCATTAATAAACTAACTTTATTAATTCATAAATAAATCATATCAATGATGTTAAAATCTTTCTATCAATATTAAAATTTATCATCAACATGTCATCATCACTGAAGGTCCTGACCATGCCCAAATGACTTACTATAAATTGTAAGTATGCCCAAAACTACCTCTGAAAACCTTAGAATGATCTGCAATTGAAATTGCCAAGGCTTAATGGCCTCAAAGTTCCGTAAATGTCTTGGTTAGCCTATAGGACCATGGGGAAATAGGCTAATGAAAACATCATGCTATAAGTACTAGAAAGGGAACATTAAAGTTTTGTGGTCACTTCTATGCATTTTGGAAGGATTGAGACATACAAGTATTATGTTCGTAGGAGAGCACAGGGCCAATTGGATCTTGATACGGAAACTCCATCTGATATGGGTGATATGCATGAGGGTAGTAGGAGTCCTTGATAGATGGGAAGACAAAATCAGCATGAGGATCTAGATCAAGAGTTATTTAGAACTCTTGTTAATACATGACCATAGATTGCACAAGTTTTAGATAGATTATAGGATACCCTTGATAGGTTGGATGTGGGTTGGCCTAGGGATAGGTGTGGCACGCATGACAAGGTAGATAGGTATGTTTCAGTTGCATGCAACCGTGGGAGTAGCAAGGCTCCTTCATTGAGTGATAGTGCACTTGGTTCTCCTAGACGTGACAATAGTAGATAGGCCCATGCAACCTCATTTTCTTCCTAGAGAGGAGCCGCCACCAATAGACCCATTGTAGGGCATCGAGTTCCAGGATGCAGTTATGGCAGCCAGTGATGAGTGGTGAGCCCTTCCATAACATGTAAGAGATGATTTCCCTCTACCCCAGTATTGTGCATAGTGCAGAGACAATTTGAGGACCAAACGTGATAAATGACCTAGACAACAACATAATGGAGACCTCAAGCAAGCGACCAGCAAGCTCACTTTATCTCTCTTTGATGGTTGCAGGAAGATCAGTGCATGAGCCTGGGTGCACAAACTTGATATCTACCTCACTTAAGCTGATGCCTAAGGATGAGGCCATTCAGTTTGTAGTGTTACATTTAGAGGGTGTGGCTTATGATTGGTGGCATCTTGGTTTGGTTATCCAAAACCATGGTCTCATTTATTCTTACAGGGAGTCTACTGAGCGGTTGATTGCCAGATTTGACCGTAAGGATGTTGAGTTGTACTTCAGAGACTTGGCACTATTGCGATAGACTAGACACGTTGAAACATATATGAGTTTCAATGCATTGCTGTTATGGTTCCAGAGATACCTGCTAGATGTGTGGTGATGCTATTTATTGAGGGATTACATGAGAGGCTATGGGGTTTGGTCAGGGCTCTTAAGCCTAGGACGTTGTAGGAGGCTATGTAGACTACATTAGACCTTGATACCTCACCACCCCCTACTTCTTATCAGCAAGATAAGAAGTTTCCTAGGAGCTCCAAGCCATTTTAGAAGGCTTCTACACAATGCAAGAGTGCACCACCACCTCCTAGGATTGATTAGGAGATGCGTAATGAGTTGAGGACGAAGCTTTGCTTCTCGCGTAAGGAGCCTTGGGAGCTTGGACATAGATGCCTTAGGAAAGGCAAGGCACATCTCATAAAGGTTACTTTTGATGGGGATGATGAGTAGATACAAGATATAGGTTTAGAGGGCAGCAATGTTGAGGGAGACTCGGAGACTCAGTAGGTAGAGCTTGAAGAGGGTAATGCATTGGATACGTCCAATGGTACTATTGCCACCCTTTCAGGAGTCCCTAGAATCCATCCCTTTCGCTTGAGGGGAGTGATTAACGGACGTGTGATTTGCCTTGTGGACAATGGTGCTACGCACAATTTTATAGATGAGGGATTTGGTTGCTAGGTGTGGTTTGCAGGTAGAGGATTCTCTTTGTTTTAGTGTGATAGTTGCAGATTGATTCACTGTGCAGTGCACAAGGAGAGTCCCACAACTCAACATACAGATGGGAGATTACACATTGATAGATGACTTCTATGTTGTAGGGTTTGGTGAGATTCGTATATTATTGGGCATCTAGTGGTTACAATCACTTGGTAGGTACGTGCAGGATTTCAGAAGGATGGAGTTAGAGTTCATGGCGGATGGCAAGAAGGTTGTGCTTAAGGCTCTTTTTGATGAAGGGCCTATGGTGGGTTCAACTCATAGGATGCGATCCTTATTCAAACATGGAGATGCTGCTTGGGCAACACAGTGTTTCATTTTGTCTAAGTCGCCTTCTTCACAGGATGAGTGGTCATTCCATGTAGATGTATAGATAGTACTAGACAAGCACAACCTTGTATTTGGCAGTGTTACACCGGTACGGGGGGACGAGTTTCGGGTACGCGAAAAAAAAGGGCCTCAATTTCGGTACGGCGGGGGTGCGGCGGGGGTACGGCGGCGAGGGGAT
>MU226210.1:1278579-1297799 GCA_018584345.1 Thuja plicata
GATGAAATATTGATATTCAAATATCATAAAGATGATCATGATTACAATCAACAATGAGTAGCATGATATCAATCATGATTCATGATTCAAATTACATATCAAAATGAGTACAACTACAAAATCATCAAATCAAAATGGAAGGGAGGCCTCTAATCACTCTCCAATCACTCTTTCAACTCTTTTTCACTCCTTCCTCTCAGCTGTTGCAAAAATGAAAATTATGAATGAGAATGTCAAATGAAGTATATGGGCCTTATGAAGGCTTAGAGGGCCTTATATGGGACCCACATCCTTTTAGGGTTCCATAAGAACCAATTAGAAAACCAAATTTTATTTAAAAACTTAAAAAAAATGCACTTTTTCATGTCTGCCACCGGCCGCACCCTGTCGAGTACCGAAGTACCGAAGTACTGGTACCGAAGTACCAAAGTACTGGTACCGGTACCGAAGTACCGAAGTACCGGACGGGTGTGGCGGGGAAACGGCGAAGCTCGGGCGGCGGTGGGGGTACTCCGGTACGCGGAGTACCCGTCCCGGGGACGTCCCGGTGCCCGGTACTCCGGGGTTTTGGGCCGGGTACGCGTCCCCGGGTTTCACTGGTATTTGGTGACATTCCTCCTAGGGTACCACTAGACAGTGGTTTTGAGCATATGATTGAGCTCTAGGAGGGTGCTAAGCCCATGATTACTACTCCCTATTGTCATCCTAAGAAATTTAAGGATGAGATAGAGAAGACCATCTGCGAGCTACTGGATATGGGGCATATCAAGCCTAGTTCTAACCCTTTTGCTTCTGCTGTAGTGTTGGTGAGGGAGGATGACACTATGCGCATTGATTACCATGCTTTGAATAAGAAAGCAATTAAGAACAAATATCCTATTCCTCACATAGATGAGTTGTTGGATGAGCTCCATGGTGCAGTGTACTTCTCGAAGATTGATCTTTGATCGGGGTACCGTCAGATTCAGCTTCATGATGAGGACATACATAAAACAATGTTCAAATGGCACTATGGGCACTATGAGTTCTTGGTGATGCCATTTGGCCTCACTAACGCACCTACTACCTTTCAGTCATGCATGAGTCACATATAGTTTGTACTTGTGTTCTTCGATGACGTATTGATATATAGCAGGGCTTGGGAGGAGCACATGAGACACTTGGATGAGGTGCTTTGCATTATGGAGGCACAGTCTCTATTTTCCAAGATGTCCAAATGTGAATTTGTAATTACAAAGATCTTGTACTCTGGGCATGTGATTGGTAACAATGGAGTCAAGGTTCATCAGGAGAAGATTGAGGTAATACTTGATTGGCCACCACCTAGGAACATTTCAGAGTTGTGGGGTTTCCTAGGCTTATGTGCAATACTACAGGAGGTTCATGAAGGGGTATTCACATCTTGTAGCTCCTTTGACAGATCTCACGTTGAAGGGCGCTTTCAGATGGACAAATGAGGCACATGTTGTATTTGATAGGCTCAAGTAGTTGTCCAATTTGTGCTCATCTAGATTTCTCTCAGCCCTTTGTGTTAGAGTGTGATGCATCCAGAGAGGGTATTGGAGCAGTTCTTATGTAGAATCACCATCCCATTGCCTGCAAAAGTAGGAAGTTGAGGGATAATGAGAGACTGTATACCACCTATAACAAGGAGATGCTCACCATCATGCATGCATTGGTGAATTTTTGTCAAAACTTGGTAGGTGGGAAGTTTGTGGTGAGGATCCACCACAATAGCTTGAAATACTTCTTGGAGCAGAAAGAACTTAATGAGCGCTAGCAGAAACGAGTTAGCAAGATACAGGCACATGATTTTGACATCGAGAATGTCAAGGGGGAAAAGAATGTTGTTGCTGATGCACTTTCTAGGAAGCCTGCAATTGCTACACTTTGCTCTATGAGTGAGATTTGAGTAGATTGGAAGTCTCAACTTTTAGTTGAGTATTCCAAGAATTAGTTTGCATGCGAGATTATGGATGGTTTGATTCAAGATGACAGATACATAGTGACCGATGACATTATCTATTTTAAGAACAAGATTTTTGTACATGGATCAAAACTTAAGGCGCTAATCTTACGCGCCATCCATGACACACCACTTGCAGGACATCCAGGGTACTTCAAGGCATACAGGAAAGTTAGAGAGATTCTCATGGAATGGTCTCAAGGATGATGTCTTGTGTCATGTACGTGAGTGTGTGACTTGTCAACAGAACAAGTAAGAGTATACTTTCCCAGTAGTTACCCAGTCCAAAGCAAAAGTGGGAGAGTATATCCATGGATTTCATCATGGGTCTTCCGAGAGTCCTGGGGAAGGATTTCATTTGTGGCTGTGGATAGATTGACGAAGTATGTACACTTCTCTATTGCAACTGACTTCACAACACCTCAGGCGACATAGCTATTCTTTCGTGAGGTTTTTAGATTCCATGGACTCCCTAGGACCATTATCAGTGACCAGGATAACAAGTTCATGAACATCTTTTGCCAAGAGCTATTTTGGTTAGCAGGTACAAAATTGACCCCTAGCACCAATTATCACCCTCAAACGGATGCACAGATGGAGATAGTTAATAAATGGGTTGAGGGTTATCTGCATAATTATGTTTCGGGTTAGCAGAAGGCATGGGTTCGTTAGTTGTTTTTGGGTGTGTTTTTTTATAATACTATGTACCACATGTCTATTGGTATGCCTCTGATCCGAGCTTTATATGGTAATGATGCCTTATCATTTGTGGACTTGCCGTTGGGCGATAATACAATGCCTAGAGCTCAGGATTGGTTATAGGACAGTGAGGATATCCTTAAGGCACTTAAGGATAACATTTAGCATGTACAAAATCAGTAGAAGATGTATGCGGATTGAGATCGGATTGAGAGGACATTTGAGGTTGGAGAAATGGTATTCTTGTGCCTACAATCCTGCAGTCAGAGTGCATTTAAGAGGAGTGGGGCAAAGAAACTCAAGCCTCGGTTTTATGGCCCATACAAAGTATTGAGGAGGATTAGAGAGGTGGTATATGAGTTTGAGTTACCTTTTGAGAGAAAAATACATAATGTCTTTCATGTGTCATGCTTGAAGAAGGCTTTGGCGCAGCATGTTATTTCTTCATCTGAGGTGCCTCCATTGGACGAGGAGGGCAAATTGATCCTGACCTGCTGAAATTTTAGACATGAGGGAAAGGAGGTTGAGGAGCAGTGTGATCCGAGAGTACTTGGTTTGTTGGAGAGACTTGCCCTTCGAGGATGCCACATGGGAAAGGGAGAGTATACTTTAGCACCCATCTTTGCGGTTGCTTGTGGGCAAGCAATCGCTGGAAGGGAGGACTGTAATGTCCCTTTCTTAGGGAACTCTGTTGTCAGTAGAGGTTGGCCTATTATCCGGGTTCTCATAGGACAACAGTATGGATAGAGGACCCATCTAGTCATTTGTGGAGCTACGTAGGGGTTTTATAAGCCGTTTTGGACAGTTTGAGACAGTTTCCTAAATTTTGGGAGGGATTCCTACTTTTAAGGATTGACTGGGAGTTGACCAGAACACATTAGGGGACCTCCAGGATCATTTTGGAGACTTTGGTTACAGTCCCTATTATTTAGGGAGGATCCCTATTTTCTAGGAGGGGACTGTCAGTTCACCTGCTATAGTTAGACATCACTAGGATGGTGTGGGCATCAACATTTTTCAGTTTGGGGTCTAGGTGATGGATTTATGAATAAATTTGGAATAATTAAAATTGTTGCCTAAAGTTTGATTCAAATGAATAATAAAGTGATTTAATCAAATCATTTTATATTATAATAAATAATAAAGTGGTCCCCTCCATGGCACACTTTCCTAGGCGGTATAAGTTATAAGTTGTTCTTGATGATAAAAGCAGCCAAAAATCAAGGGGTCGACCCATTACAAGAGAAGGGCGCAACAACAGATTGTCAGGCTGTCAACAACACATAGTCAGCACAACAGGTGTTGACAAGAAACAAATTAATTGCCAACACAAAGCACAAAGGCTTTTGCCCAACCAAAAGTGCCAAACTCACTCCGCAAGAGAAGAAGGGCGAGAGTTCATTCTACGCCGTTGGACAACTGTCCAGGCGATACTATCTTTAGGCTCGCCCACAAAAGAGACTACACTAGGGAAGCTGTCAGTCAAACGGCCAGAGTGCTGTAAAAGCTGAGCAGTGTCAGCAAAAGCATGGTGCAAAGCAGTAGCAGAAGTAGAGGAAGCAGAAATTTCCTCCTAGCCAGAGGGCAAAGCACTTATAGAGATGGGGGCAGCAGCAAGGGTTGCAGTAGGAGCAAGACTTGGAGGGGTAGTAGAAGTCTGGTCCCGAGCAGCAGCAGGGACATCATCAAGATTTTCCACAAGGGTTTCTTCTTCGTCAGCATCCTGTGAATCCTCAGAGGAGGACTCAGAAAGAGAGTCAGCATCACAGACTGTCAAACGAGTTGTTATTAAAAGGTGGCCATTTATATTAATGAGTAATAAGGCCTCAAGAGGTAAGAACTTTTAAGAGAAGTAATAAAATTAAATAAAGTCATTAAAATAAATCATGAAAACCCAAAAATGGTTCAACTACTTGGAGGGAAATTGTAAAGAAATAAAAGAAGATTGGGGGCAGAAAATTCATTCATTCAGAGATCATTTTTACTTGAGCATTTTTGAGGTTGGAGCTCTGAGAAGGGTTTCTACAACAGATTGATCTTCTAGGAATGAAAATGTTTGGAAGAATTGAGAGTTGGATGAAAACCTAGCTTTTTTGGTGACAAGATCTAGTGTAGATCAGATTGGGCTTCAGATTGCCATCGGTTTTGCTGAAGAATTTCTCAGATCAGACATTGTTAAGAGCAAAATTATTGTATCAGACCTCATATCATAGAGTGGACAGCACTTATTATACTTCACTAGGCACCCACAGCTAGCCGTACCACTCATAGACAAAACCCCACATTCCTTCTAGGTTGACGTTAGGGTTTAGAGGAGAAATTCAAGGAAAAATCAGAATTAATTGTGGATCAGATTCTTAGTATGGGATGACAGGTAAAAATCAGGGGTGTAAGAATAATTGCAGACATTGTATTTGCTGCTCAATCATGCTCCAGGCCGTACAACCCTAGTATGTGTATGTAGACAATTGTTTAGAAGAAATAAAATCAGAATTAATTCCTTTGGTGTTGTTTTTTATTTGCAATTTAGTTTATATCGGTTATTTGTCAAGTTTATCTATTTTGCATCTCCTATCTCAAAGATTAACAAAAAAATCAGAAAACCTTGAAAACACAAAAAAAATCAAATATTGCAAAAACACAAAATTTTAGTAAAACTCAGTGAGAAACCAAGCAAAAATCAGAAATTTAGTGTTTAGATGGTTGTGGATTTTTCAGTGTTGAGGCTGGGCTATAGTTCGAGGGATGCAATTTAGTTTATGAGTAAGCAGCGATATAATGCACAACAAGGAAGCGATCTGGTTAGCAATCCAAAGCAGTGTCTATGAGATCATTAATAACAGCGATCCATATATTAATAAAAACATTTTCATAATTGCTGCCCAAGAAGAAGTATAATGCAAGCTGAAGTTAACTAACTAAATCAATAAAATCGATTAAGTTACATAAAAAAGGTGCGATTTGGTTTTGAGATGCAACCCCACATTTGAAGTAAAAAGTGATTGATAATGTTTGAAGTCTAAATTCAAAACTTCCACATATCATATTTTGATGCATTTGAGAAATCATGCTCATTTTCTCTATCAAAATATATTTTGATAGAAAAGGGAATTTTGGAGCAGTCTCCGTGTGAGATTGAATACCATACAGTGTTATTCATGAATTGGTTCAAATTTTTTTTATAGTTTGGATTTATATCAGATTGTTATCATTTATGTATGATTAGTTTTTCTTACTTTATTTTGGAAAATAGTTGATGACTCAAGATGAATGCTAATGGGCAGAGGAGGTCATCCAAATTCTCATATAAGCAAAATAGCTAATAATTAGTTTGGAAATTATTTTAGAGAGCCATTTGAATTTGAGATAATGGAAAAGATTTATATACTCCTAATGCAATTTGTTTTTTCTTTTGAATAGGTCTGCTTTGCCCTCCTATAAACCAGGTTGCTGGACATTCTGCTGCAGGTATTGAAAAAATTGTCTCATTAATTAGAGGAAGCCTTTTTTCTGAAGCACTCTCTCTTCACTAAGGTCTGTGTTCCATGACTGAGGTTAATATACTTTTGTACCTTAAGTCACACAAGCTGTTGATCTTTCACACATCGCTATTGTTAATTGGTTTTGGTCATTTGTGTGCCACTAAAACTACATCCTTTTTGTTCTATTAAAATATTCTATTGGTTTAATAAGTTGAGTGGCTTCATGTTAGTTCCAAATATGGAATTGATCCACCACAACAATAAAGTAGATGTCGTTTTTGGAAAGTTTTTCTCTTGGACACTGGATACACCTTTTGTACGCTTATTGCTTCACATTTGCATATCTGAAGATTGAGATAGACGTGATAAGATACAACTGTCTAAATCAGTGGCCATACTGTAATGTCCCTTGCTAGACTTAGGCTAGCATTAGCCAATATTTAATATACTTAAGGCTTAAACTAAATTGATCTAGACATATTGATTTGAACTACACTATTCCATAATTCAAAATTATACATTTACCAAACATATTAAACAATCTTATTATTTATGATCCTTAATGTCCATACTGCCCTTATTACCATTTCAGTCCGAGAAGAAGAAGATTAAGACATAACCAAGTTGCTTAGATACCAATCACCATAGCTTCCCTCAAAGTTTACAGATCCAAGCCCTTATCCTATCTTGGGACTATGCCCGCAAGGCGCTCAGGGTCGCTGATCCCTACCCTATCTTGGGACTCAACCTATTGGATGGATTTAGACAGGCCTCTCCTTGGAACACTTTAGTCCCTTCATCTTCAGGTACTAAATAGTAACAAATCTGAACATGGACATATATGATTATGACTCTATTAATACTAATGAGTATATATATTACAAATGTAAAATTAGAACTTTCAAAGATAGATATACATTATATATAGATGATTCTGATTTCATCCTTATTAACTTATAATATATATAATAGACTATATAAGGTTGTTTATCCTTTATAGAATATATATAATCACAATCTCTTATATATATTTTATATGTAACATAACTTTATCTGATTTCACTGTTATATATATATAGGATTTCACTATTATATACATATATATCTGATTATACCTTTATTAATATAATATAACATAAAGATATAAATATATAATTATCATTAGGCATTGGCCTGCAGTGCAGCAGTTGCTGCTTCTCTTTGTAATAGTACGATCTTGTGTTCGATTCCCGAAATGGGAGCTTAAATAAACTTAATATAAAAATATATAATTATGAACTCATGATTATATATATATATATAGGGGCCCATTCACTGGTTCATTCCAGATATATGTACTCAAACAGTCAGATATATAATTCTTATTGCATTATATATATGTAAATGATTATATAAGGATCTCTTATCCTATAACATCACTCTGATATTGAACTCATAGATACGTTATAGCACAATTTGTTGTCACGTATTCATTTCCTTTCTCATATCTTCCTTGAAGAGTGTTCATTATAAATAACTATTTCCGATTCCTCCTTCCTATCCATATTCAAACTGCATACTATATTCATTTTTCCATTATTTATTTCCTATACTGGATTCAATCTGGACCTGCTAGTTTCCAGCGATCCTTAATTCACTGTTTTATTCTCCTGTGCTGTGGTGCCTTTTGGGTATGAGAACGATCCACATTTTATATTTTCTTTTATTGGACCGTTGCATTACTTGAGTGGAATAGACATGTTTCTCCACAAATTGCTGACTAGTCTAAACGCTGGTTGCTTAGTTGTTATTAATCCTTGGTCAACATCGAATCTAAACAAATATAGCTTTAATCATATTTTAATTGTGATTGGTGACAGCCATGTAATCATTATTTTAATTTCTTCTAGTGTTTTATATATGTAGTTCTTTGAGATAGAACTTATCACTAAACAATTAATAATTATAGATACATTAACTATATATATATAAAATCGTTAAAATAGTTCTGTTTTGTAACTTTTATTAACAGATGATAGAACAAATATAGCATATTAATTATTATAAAAATTCATTCATTGATTATTCAACTATTAATATATAATATTACATTTTATTATATCAATTAAAATGTTATATTCGTTTATTGTTATATTAAAAATATCATTAATTTTAATAATAAATCATCTTATTTTTTCTTATTATTTATTATTAAATTCTATTCTAGAAAGGGGACATAACACATACTGAGGGCTGTCTTTGGACTCTCTGTGTTATATACACGATCACTTCTCCCCCTCTTCCCCTTCACGAGTCTCAATCATGGATTGTGGATCTTTCCATGGAGTTGAGGTTGGCACAGTCTTCACCAACTACAGATTCAACATAGTCGTCCATAGTGGTAGTTGGTGACGATCTTATACCCACAGGTTATAGTTGTGAGCAGGTTGAGGACGTGGCAACACTTATCACAGTTACAGGTGCAGTTGATACAGTTGGGATGAGTGCATCTGTTGAGAGCAATAGAGAACCACATGTTGCATTAGGTTCTCCTGTGGTTACATCCACTGCAGGTGTTGTTGGTAATGAGTCAGATGACAAAGGTTATATTCAGAGCTATGACAATCAATGCTTGACCGAGGTGGGAGCTTTTTATCGTGACTGCATAGGGAGGTGTACTCATCACTACTTTTTTGATCCATACACAGAGGATTTGATGATGCATTGGTGTGGATTGGCTCCGGGGTTGTACCATCCTTTGTGGGATGGGTATTTGCCATCCGCGGTAGATGGGATCAATGGCTGCAAGTTGGATTACTTGTAGAGTCAGCACGTCCATGGGAGCCTAGTAGAGGATGGAGATGGTGTTGGTGTTACAGACACCTTCAAATGTTCTTATCTCCATAGTACAGATGGATGTGAGTTCAGTGTACTTTGGGACCCTGTAAAGAGCCTGCCTGGCTCTAACCTTCAATTTACTCGCAAAGTTTTAGTTATTTTAAATTTGCAATACAAGTTACAAATTAATTTAAAATAACTACTGCAAAGCATAAACTGCTTGACTCTGAAAATCTCCTATTGAATTCAATTATGAAACCATCTAAATCTAATATGAAACGTTACAATCATAGCAAGGGAATTAATTAAAGTTGGAACCTGAATTCCCTGCCCACGTCTCACTATGCTGGCCGCAACTCATGCAAATAGGCAACCACATGCCATCATTATTCCAACTGCTGCATCTAGAAACAAAAACGCAACTCCTAATAACTGACCGCTGCATGTAGTCTCATGACAGGTCACTAATTTCCAAACGTCAACCTTCCTATAGGCTGCAATCAGCAACACCAAATCATTTTACATACAACCAACACTTCTGAAGGATAATGCTGAAACCCTCTCAACAAACTGGACACTGTTTAAGCACAAAATGGGACTCTGAGATGAGCCGCCCTCTAAGACAAATTCAGTGTATCTCTCAACACTTCAAATGCCAAATTCCTGGAAGAATTTCTCATTCCTCAAACCCTTGAATCCATCGTTTCGAACCACTTCACCAAATAGAAAAACAATAAAGCCAAGAGATATCAAATTCTCCAAAAGATGGTTATTTAATACTTTTTCAATCCTTTGAATTGCAGCTTCTCCATTGCACTTCACATAACTTAAACAATTATTTCTTGAATGCAAAGTGTAACTATGAATAATAATATTTAATTGTTATCCCTCCTTATATTGGCGCCAAAGTGAACTTTATTAAATTAACATTTAATAACTTGGCAATGATATAATAAGCTCATTAAATTATTAATTAACACTTAATTAATAATCACTAATTAACAAAAAGCTTATAAATTCATCTGAATGAATGATTCACAAATGCTAGAGTTCACTGCCTGAGCCAAACATTGCCAGAAATAGACTTACTATAAATGGTAAGTCCCTCAAACTGGAAACTCTGCAAATGGATCCACAACTCTACTGATACCAATGCATGGGCGCCCTGCTAAAAATGGTAACCATGACGATCACCCAAACTAAGCACTTACTGTAAATAGTAAGTCTGTCAATCCGACTAAAACGAAGAGCAATCCTAGCATCACAAACCTTGAGAGTGGAAACTGACCACTGGCTCTGCCACACGACCCCCTCCAACATCCCGATTAGCCTACAAGGGTTACCGAAATAAGCTAATCCGATGTGCCAAAAAATAGGGACATTACAGTCCTCCCTTCTTGAAATATCTTGTCACCAAGCAATCTCAGAAAACAAAACACAGAAGTCCACCCGGATCCCAAGGATAGAATGGAGTAATGTCCCTGTGATCACCTGCAAACTCCTGTGATGAAATCACCATCCACTGAGCTAACCAAAACACCCTGTCATCATGCCAACCATAGCGATCCACGCAATCTGCAATGCCAAACCAGTCACTACCTGGATCCCAGTAGAGATGAAACTTACAACCATTCATAATAAAGAAAAATGGATATCCAAAACCATCTAACAATCTAGAGCTATCTGCACACCTTGTCAATCTGCTCTGTGTACTCCCATAATCCAGATATCCATCCACTGTAAAACCATTCTGGATGTACTGACCCTGCAAGTCACCTACTAATAGCTTGCAGTAACCAACCCCATCAACTGTAGATGGAGAAAACCCATCCCAAAAAGAATGGTATAATCTTGGAGCCAACCCACACCGACGCGCAAACAAGTCCTCAACTGGTGGGTCAAAAGAGAAATGATGAGCACTCCTCACTATGTAATCATGGTGAAAAGCTCCAATCCCTGTCAGAGACTCATCAAAATCAAAACGCGAATCAAGAGACGACTCCAATCTCTGACTCTGAAAAACTGGCTGGGCAGGATCCTGGATAACTCTCTCAGCAAACCCGACCACAATATCCCGATGAGGAAGCATTGTAGTCAAGGTATCTACAATCTTCCCCACTAACATCTGAATACCACGAGAACCCCGAATGAGTGTATCCTCAGAAGCTCCGAAAGGTCCCTCCTGCGAAATCGGACTCTCAAGCAAGTACTTTATAAACGACTCCGTGCAGTAGAAGTTATAAGATGCAGCATCAAGCTGCTCCCCTGCAATCTACAGTTGATACCTCTGAACCTGCGGCACTACCAACTGCCTATCACTATCAGCTGTATGAAAAGGAGGGATATATTTGCTTTCGACAGAAGGAGACAAATCATCATGAGAACTAGCCTCCAAACCAGATGATACCTTGTCCGTGTCCTGGGAATCAAAGGGAGTGGTGTCAGCTATTGGCACACAACTCTCAGACAAATCCACACTGGCTACCACAGGACTCTCAACAACCCACTCTGTATCATCTGCCATCGTGCTAACAACTGGAGAACCATATACCACAAAACTCTCTCTATTGTCCTCCACTGATGCACTAACCTCCTCTGCATCTGCTGCATCCGTCTCAAGGATGGATGTAACTGTGTCCCCAACACATCCATCACTGATAATTGTGGAAGTTGACTCACCACCAACCACTACTATCTGCAACTGAACTGGATCTATGGCTGGTAGAGATTGAATCCGCTCCAACTCCACAGTCACCTCTCCAAATTGCAACTGCGAATCCTGAAGAGCCAACTGAGTGCCTTCTAAAGCCTCAAAAGTCACTGTGAGCTCTTGAGTAAGCTCACTCACCTCCTCCCCTTTGTCCATCAAAGCCGCATATGCCATACTCCCCCACTCAACTAGGTGATCTCGGTCGGCTAACAACTGTAGATAATCCTGTCTCAAAATCCTAACAGCCTCCCGCAAGGAATGAATCTCTGTTAGGGAAAGGTAACCATCACCATGCTCATCTGCCATAGGAGCACCCTAACCATAAACAGCCAACGCCAACGCGAGTGACATCGAAATGCTCAAGAGTGGAAGTAATGTCTCTCTCGCCGACTCTCAACTAGCTAGTCACATGATGACTCTGCACAACGGGCCTCTTATGTACAATCTCAACTGCACTGTCCACACTATGGAAGGAAGCTGTATCCAACAAACTCCCCTCAAGATCACTGTATCTCCGTGTACTGTAATCTGAGCACACATCTACAAACTGAGTACTGACATTGGACTCATCCTCATCTACCCCCGAGGAAGCTACTGCTGAATCTAACTTATCACTATCCTCAGCTACCTCGTCCTCTGTAACCACATGACAATCCAGATCCTGGGACCCGTCCTCACTCACTAACAACTCAGAGTCCTCCCCCAGGGTCTGATAAATCAAGCATGACTCGCTGCAGGTAGAGTCATCCTCATGAGTCATTGAAGAAGTAACCTCATCTGAAGGAATGGAAGCTCTGGCTAAAACAAACTCTTGCCACTCATATGCTTCCCCATCCTCATCCGTGAGTCCCTGCAGAAAAGGATCCTGGAACCCACCACCACCGAATGACAATGCTAAGTCCACACCCAATGTCTGATCTAAAAAACCAGACACACTGCAACACCCATCATCCTCACACTCAACATCAGAGGTATCCACAATGCTAGTATCAACATCGTCTATCTGAGACCCCTCTGCTATCTCTGGTTGCATACATGACTCTGTGTCATCACGTGAATCATCTACACTGTGGCATGAATCTATGTCACCCGACTCATCTGTAACTCTCCAATCCTGAGTGTCATCACTGGGTAGCTCCATGCTCACCTCCTCAGGACAGGAAAAAACTGTTGTCTCCTGCACTGACTCCACACTGCGACTTCTGTCATAAACATCAGAGCTCTCAGAGCTCAAATACTCCTCGCAGTCCTCAAAAATAAAACCATCATCTAAGGTGTCAGAATCCAAAATGGTAACAACAACATCCTCTACTCCCACACTATCCACGGTATCAACAACAGGCTCACATAAGGGACTGTTGTCATGAAAATCAGACTCTGTATCACTACTACTACCAATTGATGAAACGCTGCCATCAAGGGTAGTGAACATGCCATTAGCCTGATCCGTGTCACTAACTCTGGTAGGCTTAGGATGCTGAAACTCAGTACCACTATCTGCCAATACGACAGGCGCATCCACATGTTCTTGTAAAGAATCTCCACCCTCAAGTTTGCAAATAGGACTAGTGGCTGGTCCACTAAGTACATGAACATCTCCACCAAAATCAGCAGCTGCTGAAAAGTCAAAGTGGAGATTTTTGGATGTCTCACCTGTATAATACTCATGTCTCTTCTCATATCTTCTCTGTGAAGAGGACCTATTGAACAAAGAAACCAAATAATCTGCTGCCCTATCGACAGTTGCCGTATTTAAAAGTGGCGCATTTAATCTTTCCGGTGTCCGCCTTCGTTTCTCCATATCCCTAACTAAGGCATTTGTTTGCTTTCTTAACTCAGATAAACTGTCTAACTGGTTTCCATGTTTTCCAGATTTCCTGTATCTGTCTATGACTGCAATTAAAGCAAGAGTGCTGATCACTCAAGTCAAACAAGTAAGCTCAATAAAGTCCACCCCACAGAATGGTAGGAAACTGCTCTGATACCACTGTAAAGAGCCTGCTTGGCTCTAACCTTCAATTTACTCACAATGTTTTATTTATTTCAAATTCGCAATACAAGTAACAAATTAATTTAAAATAACTACTGCAAATCATAAACTGCTTGCCTCTGAAAGTCTCTTATTGAATTCAACTATGAAACCATCTAAATCTAATATGAAACGTTACAATCATAGCAAGGGAATTGATTAAAGTTGGAACCTGAATTCCCTGCCCACGTCTCACTATGCTGGCCCCAACTCATGCAAATAGGCAACCACGTGCTACCATTATTTCAACTGCTGCCTCCATAAAGAAAAACGCAGCTCCGAATCACTGGCCGCTCCCTGTAGTCTCATGACATCCCACTAATTTCCAAACGCCAACCTTCCTATAGGCTGCAATCAGCAACACCAAATCATTTTACATACAACCAACACTTCTGAAGGAGAACGCTGAAACCCTCTCAACAAACTAAACACTGTTTACGCACACAAAATGGGACTCTGAGATGAGCCGCTCTCTAAGACAAATTTAGTGTATCTCGCAACACTTCAAATGCCAAATTCCTGGAAGAATTTCTCATTCCTCAAACCCTTGAATCCATCCTTTCTAACCACTTCACCAAATAGAAAAACAATAAAGCCAAGAGATGTCGAACTCTCCAAAAGATGGCTATTTAATACTTTTTCAATCCTTCGAATGGCAGCTTCTCCATTACACTTCACATAACTTAGACAATTATTTCTTGAATGCAAAGTGTAACTATGAATAATAATATTTAATTATTATCCCTCCTTATATTGGCACCAAAGTGAACTTTATTAAATTAACATTTAATAACTTGGCAATGATATAATAAGCTCATTAAATTATTAATTAACACTTAATTAATAATCACTAATTAACAAAAAGCTTATAAATTCCTCCGAATGAATGGTTCACAAATGCCAGAGTTCACTGCCTGAGCCAGACGCCATACTGCCCTGCCACAAATAGGCACTGCCAGAAATAGACTTACTATAAATAGTAATCCCTCAAACTGGAAACTCTGCAAATGAATCCACAACTCCACTGATACCAATGCACGGGCACCCTGCTAAAAATAGCAACCATGACGCTCACCCAAACTAAGAACTTACTATAAATAGTAAGTCTGTCAATCCGACTCAAACGAAGAGTAGTCTTGGCATCACACACCTCCATAGTGGAAACTGACCATTGGATCTGCCACACGACCCCCTCCAACATCCCTATTAGCCTACGAGGGTCATCGAAATAAGCTAATCCCATGTGCCTAAAAAGGGGACATTACAGACCCGGGTGATGACAGGGTTAGCACTGCAATCTGGGCGGGTCTCATTGATTGGCTTCACCACTTTGGGCAGGACGAAACTAAGTTCAGAGTTGAGCAGCAGAAGTCGGAGGATGTTCTTCTTGGTAGGCCTTTGTTTAGACTTTGGGATCCTTCCAGTGTATCGAGATTTCAGACAGAGCTCACTGAGGAGTTTTTAGGAGTGTACACAGTGAGGAGTGCCTGCAGTTTTTCCTTTGATCCTCTTGTGTATGACCCCTTTTAGATGCACAGTTCAGTTGCGCACGTGTTGGACTTACTATTGTTGGACTTATTAGTTTGGCACACTTACTATTTATAGTAAGTGTCTATTTTAGGAAGTTAGGGTTTCTATCTTTAGTAGGGCACCTGAACTAGTTGGTGGCAATGTGGAGATTTGGTATCGTTGACAGAGCTTTCATTCAGGGACTTACTATTTATAGTAAGTCAAATATGCCTATGTTGGTATTTTTTATTTTTGGTAGTGCACCTGGACTTGGTATTAGTAGAGTTCATCAATTGATGAAGTGAAATAAGTTTATTGGCTCAAGTTCAAGGTATTAATTATTAATAAAGAATTCTTTATTAATAATTAATTATTAAAAGTTATCATATAAAGTTTTTATTTAAATGGGGCCAAGTGACACATAAAAGTGCATTAAATGAATATGTTATAAAGTGACACATTAAATGATTATCCAAAGTCAACGTGGGAACTTAAAAAGGCATCACTAATGGTTATTAATTGCATTATGGAGGTTGACGCCAAAGTCGGGATTAATTAATTTATCATAGTCAGTGTTATATTAAAAGCCAATGACATTAAGTGATTAATGGATCTTATGTGTGAAGGCTCATGGATCGATTCATGATGAAGGAAATATAAAAGCTAAGGCAAGGAAATGGATTCATTGTGATGTTGATGAATTTGCTTGTTTTCTTGTGAAGTCTCTGGAGTTTCCAAGGGTTTCAGCATTCGCCTGGAGAATTGTGGATTCTTCTAGTTATCAACACTCTGAATTGGTGAACGATCCAATGATATTGTGCGAATTAGCTATGGCTTCATTCAGAGGTCATGATTGTGACAATTGATGATGAATTTTGGGTTTGCTATCAAAGTTGCATTTCAGATTGTATGTAGAGGTTGAAGGAACAACTGATTACCGAATTGCAGCTCATAGATTTCAGCGATTGGCATCCCATTTAGACAGCCGCACCATCCTTGAGAAGTCACGTGGGTTGTAGAAGGTGACGTTTAGTATCCAAGGAGGCACGTTTTGGGGTTTTGAGTGCCATTTGATTCATTTCTACATTGGCGCCTAAGGTTATTACTTATTTATCTACAAATATAACTGCAGTCATTTTAAGTCAATAAATACAAGTTGTGATTCCATTTCCAGGTTTTTAATTCTGCAATAAATAAACTTCTCAATGCATTTGATGATCATTGTAATAATTCAATTTCCTGAATTGAGATTAGAGGAATTCTTGTGAATAATTTGCAGTAGTTAGCTTCATGACAAAATGTCTTTGAATAGTTTGGTGCATTTTCAGGATGATATATCTGCCAAGGATTTGTCTTAATGTTTGTTAATGTATGAATGAAGATAAGAGACATAAAAAATCAGATTATTGGTGAAACTAGCTTATTAGTTTGCATGCCAAGTGTTTGACAAAATGTCAAACATCCAAAATTGAAACAAATCTAGTATTTGCTAGAGTTAAAACCTGGTTTCCTACAGTGGTATCATAGCAGCTTTCTGCCATCCTGTTTGAGTTGGAAATTAAAATTCATAGAATTCACACAGTTGATATCTGAGTGACCAGCACTCTTGCTTTGTTTTAGTCATGGGAATAACTAGAGAAGAAATTGAATCGGAAGCTGAATTGAAAAAGAATACCAGGTCATGTCACATAAGTTTAAAAAATTAGATGGTTTTGATGGTTTCTTGGATTACTTGCTTGTCTTCAATTCGGAAGTGACTGATACATTGAAATATATTCAAGGTAAGTATGGGTTAAAAATAGTACAAGGTATATTTGACATTCCTTTGGGGAAACCTATTGAATCAATTCGCCGTAATAAACAACTTAGGTGTGAAGTCTGGAAGGAGTTCTTCGTATATGCAAGAAGGTTTGAGGATGACAACAAAAATTCAGTTTTTTGCAAAAACAGTTTAAACTCTTTGTATTATCATGAGGTAGCAGCCATTTCACTTGAGGAACATGATTCTAGTTTGTTGCCACATGAAGGTACTCAAGATTTGGGTGTTAGAAATGAATTATATGATGCAGATTCATGCCATAAGTCTGATTTTTCATATCAAACCTTGGAAAATAAATCAGAAAACTCAGTGGTTGGTAATAGGTCCCAGGATCGGGTTTTTGATGGACATGCAGTAACTTATGGAGGAAGTGTGTGAAGATACTGTCATATCAACAACTTCTACCTTACTAGTTGAGCCATCCATTGAGGTTCTTAGTAGTAGTACCTGGGATGTTGATGTGTGCAGTGATGATGACACACATGATGTTGCTCATCATGAGGTGAGTGATGTTGATACAACCTCATATCACAGTGCAGATGTTGGGTTAGAATGCTTGCATGAGAGTTATGAATTTCTGAGACATCATTTGGTTGGGCAACTTAAGGTCAATGATAGCATGATTGCCACAGCCATAGAGCACTATGATGTTGCTCGTTAGATGTTAACTACATTTGGTTGGGGCACTCCTATGATGGTTGAGCATGGTGATAGTGGCCTTTCCCTGTCAGAGTTCCATGCACTTTGAGAAGCCATTGGTATAATGAAACATAACTATTTACAGTTATTGGCTGACATAGACTATCTTCTCAAGCGGGATTACATTTACTATGATGCGTTGAGGGGAAAGGAGGAGGTAGATGATCTCACCCATGAGCTAGGAGTGACTATGGATTCATTGGAAACAATGCAGTTGGCCCTGCATGAGTCTCAATCGTGGATTGTGGAGCTTTCCGTGGAGTTGAGGTTGGCACAGTCTTCACTAGCTACATATTCAACACAGTCGTCCATAGTGGTAGTTGGTGATGACCTTATACCCACAGGTTATAGTTGTGAGTAGATTGAGGATGTAGCCACACTTATCACAGTTACAGGTGCAGGTTATACAGTTGGGATGAGTGCATCTGTTGAGAGCAACAAAGAACCACATGTTGCATCAGGTTCTCCTATGGCTACATCCATTGCAGGTGTTGTTGGTGATGAGTCAGATGATAGAGGTTATATTAAGACCTATGACAGTCGATGCTTGACCGAGGTGGGAGATTTTTATTGTGACTGCATAGGGAGGAGTACTCATCACTACTTTTCTGATCCACACAGAGGATTTAATGATGTATTGGTGTGGATTGGCTCCAGGGTTGTACCATCCTTTGTGGGATGGGTATTTGCCATCTGCAGTAAATGGGATCAATGGCTACAAGATGGATTACTTGTAGAGTCAGCACATCCATGGGAGCCTAGTAGAGGATGGAGATGGTGTTGGTGTTACAGACACCTTCGTATGTTCTTATCTCCATAGTACAGATGGATGTGAGTTCAGTGTACTTTGGGACACGGGTGATGACAGGGTTAGCACTGCAGTCTGGGCGGTCCCATTGATTGGCTTCACCACTTTGGGCACGCGAAACTGAGTTCAGAGTTGAGCAGCAGAAGTCGAAGGATGTTCTTCCTAGTAGGCTTTTGTTCAGAGTTTGGGATCCTTCCAGTGCATCGAGATTTCAGATAGAGCTCACTGAGGATTTTTTAGGAGCTCACACAGTGAGGAGTGCCTACAGTTTTTCCTTTGATCTTCTTGTGTATAACCCCTTTCAGATGCACAGTTTAGTTGCACACGTGTTGGACAGTGTGTATGATAGCTCACTTTGCGTAGTATTGGGAAGCAAGCTTTGTCAACCTTCCGAGTTGCTTCCCTATGAGATATTCACTGTTGCAACATCTACAGTTAGATTTGAATCAATTTGGCAGGTTCTGTCAGTTGTTCTGGTGATGATGTTACAGGAGCTAGTTGGTGATCACAGGGACATTACACGTTTCTACCCTAGGGATCCAGGTGGATTAGTGTTGTTGATGTGAGTTTTGTACCACTACATAACATATAGGATTAAACACTTGATACAGGATATCAAACACTCAACCCTCTCTTGAAAAGTAGTTACTCATGAAGGACATGAGAAAAACTCCAAGGTTCC
>MU226210.1:1302528-1351347 GCA_018584345.1 Thuja plicata
TGGCTACAATTTGAGTCAAGGGGATGGAGTTTAAACTCATAATTGACATCAGATCTTGATGAGATTGAAGAAGACAAATTAAAATTGACTAAGGTAAGAGATTCAAAACAAAACAGGTTTACAACCAAGCTGTGAAGACTTAGCAAAATGTTGAAATGCATTAAGGTCAAGTTCCAAGACCAGGTCGGAATCTGACCTGGCCTTGGATCAAATTTCCAAGGGCCATCAAACTTATGCCCTCCTCTTTGCAACAATTTCCAACCATCCCCTGATTTTTGCTCAGCCTCTAAAGGAGATTTAAATGATGAATGATGATATTAGCCTTTGACATGGCAAGGGGCAAGGTGAGGATGGTTTTGGAACAAGTTTTGAAGTGTAAACCCTAGATCTGATTTGAGATATCTTAGGAGACCTTCTAATGAACAACTCCATCACTTAAAGAAAAAATTGATGCCAACTTCAAATGCATGATCAAGGATTCCAACACCTTCCTAATTTTCGCCAACATTCATGAAGGAGTTCCATGGGAAGGTCAGAATTCGACCTTCCCATGGAACTAAATTTCCAAGTCCATCCACTTTTCCGCCATGTTTGTTTTTCCAAGTGACGTCAAATTTCTACCCAAGGAATGAGTCAAGTTCCGAGCAACCAAAGAATCCTGCCCTGTACTTTATGTCCAATTCCAACAAGGCTCTCATTTCCACAAGTGCCCAATTCCAACAACCTAGCGAAATCTGCCCTTCAGTTGAAACAAAATTCCAAGCAATGTGAGAATTCCGCCCTTTACGATGGGTCAATTTCCAGGCAATCATAGATTTCCGCTCAACATTTGAACTAAATTTCCAACAAGGTTTGATTTCTGCCTTGTGAAATTCCACCACAAGGTGATTTCCACAAATGAAATTTCCAAGAGGCATCAAATTTAAACTCTTTAGCAAATTGCAGCTAAGTTGGCTATAATCAGCTAAGTTAGCAAATTAGATGGCTAAGTTGGCTAAAGGGCAAAAATTTGCTAAAGAGAAATTGTTGCTATAATGCCGCCAAAGTAATTTGAAATTCATTGGTGTTATCATAGTAGATTACTTCTTGTATTTTGGAGTGTTGCATGGTTTCTGTCAAGTTTCAAAAACTCAAACTCGACAATAACTCGGTCGACCCAAAAAATTTGAAAAACTCGGAATCGCCAAAAACTTGGCGAAAAAATCGGCAATAAATCGACACTTTTATCGAACATTTGAAAATATATAATTTCTTAAAATATTCTTAAAAACAAACACATATACACCAAATTTGTAGAACATATACTGATTTGAGATATCCACCATATATTAATCAAAGTTTTGAGTTAAATACATAGCAATTAGAACTTAATAGAAAACATAGAATCATATACCAAAAAACAAGTACGACATCTGAATAAAAATAAGTTCAATACATATCGAAGTCAAACTCCATCAAACTACAACTTCTGAATTCATATTAAGTTCAAGTTTCAGTATAATGAAAACTAGATATAGAAATCATAAATTGCGTCTATGACTAAAGCTCAAAAGAGATCGCTGCTGCTGGGTGGGTGGTGCTGAAGTAGTTGCATCATCCTCAATAGGTGCCTCAACAGAAGCCTCTGATAGACGACCAAGCTCATGTTCCTCCTCATGTGCTGCCACTTCTGTATCCCAGTCACCTTCCTCCATCTCAAAGTCATCTAGCTGATCATCAGTTAAGAAAGGGTCCACATGCACATCCACATCATCAGCATCAAGAGGAGCTACCCAATCTGCTGCATATGGATCAATCTCATCCAAGTCAAGTGCTTCATATGAAGTTTGCCCTCACACCTTTTCGTGCAATCGAAGTTTGTACCTCACATAAACCAAGTCATTCAAGTGCTTCTGAGCCAACCTATTACACTTCTTGGTGTGTATGTTCTCAAAAACACTCTAGTTTCGCTCACAACCACAAGCACTACATGGCTGCGATAATATTCAGATGGAAAGCTTTTGAAGATTAGGTGTTGTGGCACTATAATCTTCCCACCACAGATGTGCAAGGATAAAAAACCATTTATAATGTGGTGAAGATTCCAATAAACTTAATGAGCGAAATAAATGATATAATAAGACTAAACACATGTTCTTGTTTACGTGGCTGCAAGGTGTATCTCCTACGTATGCAATCAGGTGAAGAAAACAATGGCCCATCTCCCCTTTTGTAGCTCTGTAACTCATCAAGTATGAGGTCTCGAAGGTCCAAATTAGCAACCAATCTCCGAATACATGTGTCCATGCCAAATTGAACCTTTGCATCTGCTCTGAAAGTGTCAGAGAAGTAAAACTTGGGGTTCAAGTAGTAGGCAGCAACATGAGTATGTTGGTGGAGTTGTCGGTTCCACCTACGATCAATTATGTTCCATATGGGTCTATATTTGGTCTCATTTGACCTATACAAGTGTTGAATGGCCTCTTTGGTCATATCCATGGCCTCATATAGATACCCCATGGGGTTTCTATCCCCATCCACCATTCGTAGAACCCTCACCAATGGTTCTGACACCTGGACATAAAACAATTAACAAAAATCAGCGAATTGCAATAACTGAAAATTAAATGATAAATCATCAATCAAGGTTTGAAAACTTACATTGATGATCTCCTCCATTAGCTTGCCAAATCTAACATCAAACACAGCCTTCACAACCTTCTCTGCTTCAGGCTTCTTGGCATAAGGACTCTCCAACCATCTCTCACTCACAAACATCCGCTTCAGGTTGGGCAATGTTGCTAATATGCTTTGCAAGTAGAAAAAATTCGTAGCAAAGCGTGTGACCCCTGATCGCACAAGATCCTTACCATTAGTGTGCTCTCTCATAAGACTGAGGACCCATGTGTGGTTGTAGATTTACTTTGTGATATTCTTTCCATCTTCAACCACCTTCTCCACCCAACTCAGTTTCCCTAGGGCCTCAAGGAGCAAGTCAAGACAATGGGCAACACAAGGGCTCCAAAATAATGTGGGATGCCTATCCATCAGAATTTTACCGACTGCCACATATGCAACTGCATTATCAGTCACAATCTAGACGACATTACTCACTCCCACTTCCACCACCACCTCATCCAGCATGTTGCACAAAGTCTCTGTATTTTCACTTGATCAGAGGCATCAACTGATTTTAGAAATACTAATTGTCCCCCTGAAGCAACTAGAAAGTTGATGAGCGTCCTATTCCTGCCATCTGTCCACCCATCGGATATAATAGTGTTGCCTCTCTGTGCCCAAACTCTTCTTTGATCTTCCACAAGTTGATGAATGCTTTAGTCCTCATCCTGTAACAACGGTCCACTCACCTCATAACGAGTTGGGGGCTTAAACCCCTTACCAGACACGGTCATTGCAGCAACCAATTGATCCCAATATGGACTACATAAAGCATTGAAGGGAATATCGTTGTAGAACCAAAATCTTGCAACTGCCACCTTTGTCTTCGCATGCATCTCTTTATTCCATGCAGTGCCTTGCAATTCGGGTTGAGCACCAGGAGTGTTACGTGGAACCCAAAAGTTTGATATATGCCTGCCCACATTTCCTGATCCTCGTATCCGTGGCCCAATGGAAGAAGAAGCCCCTACATCTGTTTGTGACCCTGTAGAACTAAAATCCCACATTAGGGCTGCCATGGCCTCTGCTGTCCTCTTTTTTTGCCGCCTTCTTTTGTTCATATGCTTCAAGGCTTGCCAAAGCCTCCCTTATAGCCTCTTCCTAATAGTCATCACACGGTGTAACATCATTACATGGAATCTTTGCAAGGTGATATTTCAATCGGCTTATGCCCCCACTCATCTCCTTAGGGCAATAGTTACATTTGACATCTCCTCGATTTGGTCCTGGTGTCCCATGTTTCCATAAAGGTTCCCTTTCTCTGCCACCAGCCATCTTGTAAAGAAATAGGTAGCTGTAGACTTAGAGAGCCTAGCATAAAACATAGATGATTAATAATTAGAAATCAAAAAATAAATAATACTTTAGTACAAATTGACAGTTATAAACCTATAAAATTTAGAGACTCAAATCTGTATTTATAATTTTATACATATTACAGTGTTTATAATTTTATTCATAAATTGTAAACAATATATATTTAAATTGTAATATGTTAACAATTATAATATGTAAAAAATCCACAGATCTAGTAATTTAATAAATTTTATTCAATATTAATTTCATACACAGTAAATTAATAGATTTTATTCTATATCAATTTAATAATCATACACTGTTTTCATACACTATAATTTAATAAATTTTATTCTATATCTGTAATTTATACACTAGTGTATAAATTACAGATATAGAATAAAATTTATTAAATTACAGTGTATAATATGTAAAATTAAATAATATTAGTAATTACAATCACCAGTGTATGGAAATATGAATATATTAAATTATTAATCTGTAAATTATATTCATAATATATAAGAAAAAATTATATTAAAGTTATAATATATAAATTTTAAAACACTGTAATATCAATATTTATAAAATACAGTATAAAATTTGAATCTATAAATTTATAAATACTTGAATTTATTAATAACAATGAACATTCAACATTCTTGAATATATAAAATATTATAAATACTTAATAAATTTATAAATACTTGAATAGTTGAGTATATAAATTGACATACCAGTTCCCACTACTGCCGAAAAGAATGGTCTGGTGAGAAGATGTATTTGTAGACAAACCAGTTCCCACTGCTGCTCTCAGAAGACAAACAATGGCCTACGTCGTGCGACACCCAAACAATAACAAATGCGGGCTCCCAGAATGATATGCAGCTCCTGGCAAACACGGGCTCCAGGCAAATGCGGGCTCTAGGCAAACGCGGCTTTCATAGTCCACCTTCCGTTGCAGCTCCAGAACAGTGAAAAAGACTACTGCGGCTCCAGAACAAGGAAAAAGACATGCGTTTGTAAACCTTAAAAAATGGCCTTTTAAAAATTTGACTTTTTCTGTCTCTTGATTGCTATTTACTTGTATGACTCGCGATTTGTGGCAAGTTTTTTGGGTTTGAATCACAGCGATATAAGCCAAAAACTCGTTGCCGCTTTTTTAAGTGATTATATCAGGAGGTGTTTAGAGGGCCGATATATCGCGATATATGGCAGAGATTTTCAACTTCTACATTTCTTCACTTAAAATAGGATTTTATTTATGTTGAGTAAAAGTAGTCGAGTAGATGAATGGAAGATATTGTTGTTGGTGAATTATAGTGAAACTTATGTTCATACATTTTGGTACTTGTTGATTGCAAGGAGTAGTGTAAGGTTAGTCTGAACTAATTGCAAGCACTTAACTTCAAATGGGAATGTTCATATGGATTGCGCCAAAATTGGGTATTTGAGTGAATGATCTCAATATGAAAATCATACATGTATCCTTAGAAAATTGCACCCTCCTTTGCATAGTTGATTTGGCGAAGCAAGGACTGGTTTAGTTCCACCTCACCATCAATATTGCCTTGCATTGATAGAATTAGATTAGATTCGTAAACCCTTTATCTTTTGTAATTTGGTTTATTAGAGATAGTTGAAGAGCCATTGTCGCCATATCATTCACACTTAGAAGTTGATAGATCCTCCAAAAAGATGCCCATGTAAGTCCTTAGTGATTACCAACAAATCACATCATAAAACTGAGTTGTGTCCAACAATAATAGGAATCTTGGAGTCGCCTCTGTGATATTTTTTTGCAATCTTTAGCATACGTGGTGTCTTTTTTATATTTGGTGTTTCATCTTGGAATGTTTAGTGTCTCATCTTGCATTTTGGAGTGGTTACAAAACTCACATTAATAGACCCCACGACCTAAGAAGCTCAAAACTACTTCTAGGGTGTTGACGGGTACCATTCTGGGTAGCATGTATGTTGAAGTTGCTCGCCCTTCTGCACAAAAGGACTACAAAGGATTTTAAAATCACTTCCACAAGGGATGGGGATGTAGATATCTTTCAGGTATCAACTGCTAAGCTAGTGGAGAGGACAAAGAAAGATATGCAAAAGAAGGTTCAGCTAAAGCAACAAGTAAATGTTTTGACAGTGTTTTGAATCATTTGTTTATTCTTCAGCTCAACCATTGAGCCAAATTGATGTTTCTTGTGATCCAATTTCAACCAATAGAAGGGAGATAATCAATAAAATTCATACATACAAATCCTATGGTAGTAATAGAGGATTGGGTAAAAGATGTCTTAATTAAAGGAATATAATCTATCGAGGAAATAAGATAAGTTTTTGATGCTATTGAAACATTAAAGGAGGTCAACAATGAAATTTCAAGTATAAAACAGGAGGAATCACTGTGGCAACAAGAAGGTAGTGATTAAAAGGAAATGACTGATCTTGAGATGGATATGTTGGTAATAGGGCGAATTTCACCAAGTGCTGATGATAGTAGATGTTTTATGTTGAAGAACATAGAGCGGAAGTTTTTATTCTTAAAGCAAAATATCCTAGAACACAACAAGCTAGTAATAGAATGTAACCAAATCAGGTCACAGTTGTACAAAAGGATCTTTAGACCATTATTATTTACGTAAGAAAGAAGATGACTCCCAAGATGAAGACACAAAAGTGACGAAAAGCATTTTCAAAGAAATGGTTAAAGGGATGCTTAGTGAACAATCTTTCTATTTGGATAACATGAGGAAAATAAGTATCACTTGAAGAGCAGACACTAATACTGAGGCTGGGCAAGGGGGGACGGGGTGAAACAGTATTAGGTATTCAGGACGAATTTTAACACTTATTTCAAATCTGCAAAAATAACTTCAAAAGCAACTTCAAAAACATCAAGCAAACAATACATGCAAGACCATGGCAAAATATTTCTTTTATTAACTTCTTACAAACTGTAGGAAACAACCCATAAAAGACACCGATCTTTCAAACGTGAGCTCCAACTCACTAGAAGCACCAACTTCCTCCGAGCACCAACTCAGTATGAGGCACTGAACTCCAATAAACTCTTCTTGAAAAAAACTTCTCTGTACTCTACTAAAATAAAGCTTCTCTGTATTCCGCTCAATAAACATAAATCTGTACTTTTTTCCTCATCACACTTTATCTCTGATTTTTTAAATTACTAAAAATTCATCTTCTTAAACTGCACTTTCCCTTTTTCTTTCATAAATATGCATAAAACTCTTCAAGAATAAAAAGTACTAAAAATGGTGCTGCTGTTTGGATTCTCAAAATAGGAGATTTCTAAAATATCTTGGTTGCCCAAATCTGATCATGTAACACTTATCAACACAGAATAAAATACCAAGTATTCTATCCTCTCTTGAACAAGGAAACCTCAAATTCTAAAGAATGTGAAACTGTGTCATGATTTGGACCTCAACGCGCTTGTCCTTGTGGACCATTGCTTAAAAACCATATCTATTGGGTTTTCATCATTTTGAATGCATAAAGATGATGAGAATAATCTAATCCTGATTTCATGAAGATATTTAAATAAATATTCTCTTCCAGTATGATACATCTTGGACTTTTAGGAATGTATCCAACCTTTTTCCTACAAATTGGTTTCATTATCTTTAATTTCTCTAAGTAAATTGCTCTTCTGTGTTTTCCAAATCACAAAGAATCCATTGATTTTGTTGGGACCAATTTGACAATGGCAAATCTTGCTTGAGTTCCAACTCCTTTGTGGCTTTAGGCCTCATTTTGTGTATCACATATAACCAATTTGAGAAATCTTTGTATGGGTCTTCATTTGTCAATTTTTTCAAAGAGTTGACCTCGATCATTCAGCATGTTCCTATAATGTGTTTGAAGCTGCCCAATATCCTGAAAGGTTCCAAGTGTGGGGTGTTTTATGTCCAAATTTTGAAGTGTGCAAATTGTTGAATTTTCAAAAATTCCCTTCTTGGTAGCCTTTCCTCCAACCTCTACTTTTGTCTTTATTCCAATTTAGATATTGGACTTTCCTATTTTGTGATACTTTCATTCATACCCCAGCCTTTTCTCTTCTTTCCTTCTGGGATTTTAGAGTCATCCTTCTTGTCATCATTTTCCCATGATTCCGTTGTACCTTGCCTTTGTCAACTTTCCACATTTCTCCTTATTGGGATGCTTTTCCTCATACCCTGACTCCTCAATCCTTTATACTATCTTACTTATTAGAGTCAAGGTTTCGTTCTAGCTCTTATCACGATCTCTTGTGGCATGGCGTTGTGAGTTTTTAGCTTGAAGAGGAACTTGTGCACAAGTTCAGTGTGAATGTGGGGAAAAGTCTAAGTGGTTCAAGTTACTCTATTTGGCATTTCACTTTAGTGATTAATTTAGCTAAATAAGTCTAATAAAGTGAAGGATGGATTAGTGATCTAGATAAGGATGCTTTGGTAATCAAAGCTGATTTGGGAAGATAGAATTTTTAGCTGAATTAGTATAAGATAGTAGCGAGATAGAAGATTGTGAGCAATTCATTTAGATTGTCTTTTGAAGGAATGAAAGATTAAGTTTTCTGAAGGACTAGAAAGCTGAATGTAAGATACATTTGGTTTTTGTGAACTTGTGAGTTGTATTAATTGTGGAGGTTTCCTCATGTTTTTGAAATGAAAAAAAATTCAAGGTGCAATTATTTGTGTATGCTTCCACATTTTATGTTTTTATTATTATGTGATTTATTCAATGCTAATTAGCATTAGGACATAATCACTAGTTATACTGAAAATTCTTCATGGTAGTAGAGTCATAAGGGATGGATAAAATCATGCAGCTTAGAGAAGTAATTTCAGAATTTATTATTTGAAGAATTTACAGGAAGATTTTAAGAAAATTGCAAATTCTATAAGTGTTGAATTTATCGATTTGCAATTATTTTTCATTGTAAAAATCAGTTTATTTTTTGAAGATTCATGAGCTATTATTTATCCATAAAATAGTAGATATTTTACAGGAAAATTGCGACTAGGGTAGGGACTGAATAATGTTAGATTTTCATGAGAACACTTGTGACGAAATACTCTGAAAATTGTGAGCCAAAAATTGTTTGAAATGACAGTTTTTTGAGGTAAAAGTTGCATGTTAATTTTTCTAGAAATTTGGGTCATCTCTACTTAAAATCATGACATATTTTCAATGTAAAAATTATAGGATTTTTGTAACTATGGCCAAGGTTTTCTATTGATGGATTTTCAATTTTATGCATAGATATTTGGGCCATTTTACTTTCAAATTTTTCCCAATGGCTAGGGTTTGCAAGGGCAGCAAACTTGGGTTTATTTTAGGTGCTTTTTAAATCCAAAATTTATTGATTTTCTGCAAACCACGAGCTGGGGTCATTCAGTAGTGAGGTTTTTCCAAAACAAATGGGTTTTATAGTTTGTAATTTGAGGTTTGAGACTGAATGGATTTAAACATCAAGTGAAGGGGAAAGGACGGGGAATGATCCTCACACCTAGGGTAGGACTTGAGTATAATCAAGTAATTAATTTGTCATGTGTTTGATCATTATGCATCACAGTGTCTAGACAAGAAGAACTAGGGAACGCAATAGCAGGAGGAGGTAGCAGTTGCTACAGAATCCTATTTGAACAAGTTTGTTGTGAATTTTCAGGGGTTCTCAACGGTTTCTTGTTTTACTATCAGCTTAATTCCAAAGAATGCTTGGTATGTGGATAGTGGGGCCTCTAGGGATATGACATTAATCCAAGAGTATTTTACCAATTTTAAGGAACACAATTCTGGAGCATAAGTTGATCTTGTGCCAATCTAGTAATAGGAGTTGTTACAATTTCTTTTCAACTATAGTAATGAATTTCTATATATTTTGTTGGAATCTGGGGAGCTATTATCAATTTATTAAACACATCTTGTTATTAATATCATCTCTTTTATTATTTTTGTGTGTTGTTTCTTTTGGTATCCGTGACTTTATAACCTATTACAAGGCATTGGTCCTAGAAATGTTGACCCTCCATATACTATTAAAATGATCTAGAGATGTTGACCCTCCATACACTATTAAAATGATCTAGAAATGTTGACCCTCCATACAATAAGTTAGTTATATGCATTGCATGATCTAATATCATACTCGGAAAACATTTGAAGTGAGCTAGAACAATTGTATTCTTAGGGGGTCATGTCATATATATCTGCATCAGCATAATAGAGGTTATAGCAATAGGGTAGTCTTTGATCTAGTGACAAGATTTGAGGTCAAAGTGCATGTTTGGATACTATTGCAGTTTGTCTATGTTGTGTATATTCAGTTGCAATTAAATTTTGTTAAAGATTACCTCTAGGAAAACCCTCCTAGGTCTAGTTGAACCCAAAGTGAAGGAGAGATTATCCACTCTCAGCAATTGGCCTGTCATCACTCACTCTTCATTGATGAGCTGGTCTATCTACCTTCAAGATTGACATATCCTTGGCCTTGAAGTGGATTGATCCCTCTAGATGTGTGATCAGTGATTTTTGGGACCCAATAGATTGCAAAAAGGATTGAAATCTATTGTGGCTATTCCTAAATGATTGGTTTTGTGTTTTCTTCCCTCATGGACTAAGAATTCCCTAGTTCTTGACAGAGTGGCACCTTAAGGGTAAACATTCACAATCTAGTTCCTTGTGTCATGTTTCAAAGTATATGAAAATTTCAATTGTTGTTGGGAGAGCTTACGAAATTATTGTTTTTACAATAATTGGTCTAAAGATGGCTAGGAACTTTTTCTCTGCGACATGAGCTATGATAATTAAATTTCAAAAAATATACCCTATATTTTCAAAAATTGAGTTATTCCACATTTTTATGGTTATCTAAAAACTTAATTGACATAGATGATATTGTCATTATTTCCTCATCTATATCAAATTTTGGTGTCTGTTGCTGTAATTATAACCCATCTTCTTCATAAAGCAAGTTTTACCTTAGTAAACCCTATCTACATCCATCAAAGTTTCTACTCTCAAATGTGGCTAGGAAGAAAGCCTCTGCCATCAATCTTTTTTCTACATTCCCCCATTGTTTCTCTAGCCATACAGTCAATTTTTCTATAGGAGGACTACATATGAATCTTTGAATTGGCATGCTGATATTTAGAAATCTTTGTGCCGGTTCTATTGATTCATCCCCAATCACAAGTTTCAAGGTTTCTTAGCTGTTTTGAATCCATTGTAAATCTTGTCTTGATTTGCTGGTTCCTTTTTTTTTATCGTTTCTTTCCACTTTTTTTTCTTCATAGCCTCTCATTTTTTGTTCCTTCTTCCTCCTTTTTCTTTAGATCCTATCTTATTGTGCACATCTGCTATTCTTGTAGAATCCCCAGGGTGTGTTTCAGTTAATGTCTTATGCTGCTACCTCTGATCTTTTTCTTCTTAAAATTCCTACCTAGTTTTTTCATTTTCCTTTTTCGAATTCTCCACTCCTTTCACCAATCTCCCCATTTATTTTTATGTGTGAAATAATTTGATGAAGTATTTCAAATTCAAATTTTATAATCAATTTTATGTTTTGATTTAGTTCATTAAAAAACAGTTGCAGATAAATTTATCGAAGCCTCTTCTTATATTTAAAAGTTTTTTGATATAAGAGAGACATTACCCAAATTTGAAATTTCACTTTGAAGGGTTAGCATTTCACAAGCCTTCTATATGAAATTTAAGGGCACCTTGCAATTTTCTAATTCTTTTTAGTCTTATGATCCTAATTTTCTTCATTGAAAATAGTCATATTTTATGAGTAGATGTAACTTGTTGGGTGGATATTTTGTAATTCAACTGATTTCAAAATGGTTATTTCAGCCACATTGTAATAAGATTAAATCTCCTCTCAGAAGGGGGAGGCTTCCTTCTTATTGCTACTAAACACAACTATTTACACTAAGTTATCAATAGGGTTTGACATACATCATATTCTCTTCAGTCATGAACCATAACTGATATACAAAATATCTTAATGTGTACTATGTTCAATTATTGTTAATCAATAATTAACTATTTAATTGTGTTAGGACTAACAATAATTAATATTAATACTATAGTAGTCAATCAATACTATTAATCGCTATTAATCAATAATTTTTATAGATCATTAATATACATATAGATAATATATTGTTAATTATTCTAATCAATATTATTAATTAATAGACCCCCAAATTGTAATGCATGGCTATTTTTAAAATTAAGAGTGTTATTATCAAAAATTTTGGAAAAGAAGTTGATACTTGAAGAAATGAGGGCTCTGCAAGTGGGCACCTTCCCCGCGTGTGCCCCGAAGATTTGCCCACCTTGCAGGCTCTCGACGGTCTCCTTGGGCTGTTTTTAGGGCTGGATCTTGTTTCTTTTATTCGTGCTATTGTCCCAGTTGTGCTTGATTTTTCTTTTGGGTTTTGTGTGTGTTGTTTTTGCTCTCTGTCTGGTTGTTTTTTTTAGGGCTTGATCTTTCATTTCCCAAGCTTGTGTTGTATGTATGGCCAATGATGAAAACAATATGCGCCCCAGTGGTAGTGTTGAGAACAGTAATCATCAAAGAAAGGCAGATTGATCCTGGTTCGAGCAATGATGATGGCCAGGGTGCTCGTGATTTTAGAGGACACAAAGCTTCATATAAGTCAGTGGTTGCGGATGGGTCTGTATCTAAATGCCCAGAATCTGCATTTTTTGAAAGCATATTTATTGAGAAGGATGTGGGAGGCAGAGGAGAACATCCCAACACCAATGGAAATCAACAAGGAGATAGTAATGAGCTAGGTAGTCGCTGTAAATCTGATGGAGGAGAAGGTAAGACCCCGAATCTTGTTGGTAATACCCTTTCTTTGTCCCCAAACGAGGACATGATGAATGCTATTAAAGAGGAACAGACTAGGCTTAAAAATATTGCATTCTTTGTTTGCATGGATGTTAAATTTCTTCCTGCTCGCAAATTTCTTGATGATTGGATAAATAATGTTTGGGGCAAGAAGCTCAGCATTTTTGTAAGTTTTAGCAGAATGATCCAAAAGGGTTTGTTTGTGGTCTTTTTAAAAAACCATGCAATGCAAGAAAAGGTTTTAAATAAAAGTTTTTGGAATGTTGAGCAGACCATGTTAAGAGCCCTACCATGGTCTCCTAAAGGAAATCATGAAAATGTCATTTCACAAGCCTCTCCCTTTTGGGTGGAACTCAAGGGTACTCAACCAGAATTTTGGTCTTTTTTGCCTCATATGTTAAAGCCTTTGGGCTCTGTTCTGCAAATCAAGGACACTAAGATCACCCTCCCTCACCTTAATGCCCACATTCTTTTAGACCCTACCCCGGGGGTTACCTTCCCAGATGACATATCTATGAACTTTGATGGAGAGATATACAAATGGGAGATAACTAGACTTGGTGATATTGGTGCCTGTTTTCATTGCAAGTTGAATGGACATACTAAAAAGGATTGCCCATTGTTAAAGAACATACAAAAAGACTTTCAATCTGTTAACAATAATGGTAATCACCAAAACCCTAAACATGATAGGGCTACTGTTGATACTCAAGCTGACACCTTTGTAACTTTGAACAATCCTCTGTTGAATGAGGAATATGAGGTTAGACCTGCATTCACACCTCCCTCTGATCCCCCTGAGAGGACTTCTGCTATTCCCCAGTATATCCCCGTGCCTATTGAGAAAGTTAATGAGGATAACTCTTGCCATAAAAATGCCCAACAAATTGCTCTGTCTAGAATTAATGCAGGGGCTAAAACGTATAAAGAGGCCCCCAAATCTAAGACATCTTTAGAATAGAAGAATGCCTCAGATGTCTCTATGCTTTCAAAAATAGATAATGAAAAGAGTCTAGAAAAGGAACGTAATATTGGTACTGAGATTATGGAGGAGGGGTTCACTGAAGTCATTGCCAAGAAAAAAAAGAAAACATATGAAAGGAACAATATCCTCAAAAACAATGATAGAAGAAATAAAGCAAAAGGGAATGAAATCCCTGAGTGTTTCAACAGACTATATAAGAACACAACACCTTTAATTGGTCAATGATGAAGATACAAATTCATAGTTGGAATGTTAGAGGTATGGAAATGCCTGACATAAATTACATTGTTAGAAGATGGTGCAACAACCTTCAAGGCAAGGACATAATTTGTCTGCAAGAGATCAAAGTCACTGGATAACAAGCCTTTAATGTATTAAAACTTGTTTGGGACAGCTCCAAATGCCTCTACTTAAGACATGATAGGGCCAAAGAGGGTTTAGCAACATTAATCAGTCCCTTATGGAGTGACAAACTCATTGCCCATGGGTTGTCACCATGCAACAGAGCTCTTTGGATCACCTTGAATAGAAATGACAAAACCATAGGAGTTTGCAATATCTATGCTCCTAATGATTATAGAGATAGGGCAAAACTTTGGGAGTGGCTGACTACCAACTTACCTGATGCTGCATGGGCTTTTGTTGGGGATTTCAACATGATTGAATCTCCTAGGGATAAGGCAAGAGGTGATAAATTTGATTGGAAAGGTAATGAATATTTCTTTTGGGCTAGGTTCAAGAGATATTTTTCTATTTATGATCCCATGGAGGGACTTAGAGGTAACAGTGAAGGCATTTTGTTTACTTGGTACAATAATTAGACCAACAAATCCAGAATATATTGCAGACTTGATAGACTTTATATTAATATGCTTGACATTGGTATGATCCATAACCAAGGACAATACCCCATTGGAGTCTCCCCTGCTAGCATGTTTGACCACTCCCCTATCACTGCTTGTATCACCCTCAAAAACATAGCAGACCAACCCAAGATTTTCCCTAAGAGACACCTGTTCAAACTCAATACCTCCATACTTGGCAATGAGAATCACTTGGGTGCATTGAGGATGGTGACTATCCTTTGTAAATTCCAGTCTGCAGACTCCACACCTATTACTAAATGGGATCAGCTAGTTGAGGCATGGAGGACTATTTCTCAAACCATTGGAACTAAAGAAGCTAAAGATAGAAATCTTAAGGAAAAGAATTTCAATTCCAGACTTCTTAATATTGAAAAGGAATTACAAGAGAAGGGGGGCAATGTGAGCCTGGAAAAAGATTTGATTGATACTAAGGGACAATTGAGATCTATCCAACAATACAAAATTCAGGGACAAAAGATTTAGAGCTAAGGCCAATTGGATTAAGGAAGGAGATAGAGGCACAAAATACCTTTTTAACATTATTAGAGCTAAACAGAGCAGAGAAGTTATTAGTGGTATTCAGACAGAAGATGGATTTAGCAGTGATAGTAATACTATTATGGATACATTTGTGGAATTTTATAAAAAGCTTTTTAGTTCTGAACATAATGAAGGAAATTTCCTCTGTATGGCACAATGCACTAGTATCATCCCAAGGAAAATTAACAAAGAACAATGTAGCAAGTTAGGAAAGGAAATCTCCATCCAAGAAATTGAAGATGCCATTGGGGCTCTGGCTAATGGAAAATCCCCTGGAATTGATGGCCTGCCTATTGAATTCTACAAAGCTAATAAAGATTGGATCTCAGTTGAACTTTTTGATCTATATAGATATGCCTTTGATAAGGGGACTTTGGGGAGTAATGTCAATAGAGGATTAATTAAACTCCTCCCTAAAGGAGACAAAAGCCAAGTTAAGAATTGGAGACCAATCACCCTATTAAACATGTCCTATAAAGTTATAGCTAAATTATTGGCTAAGAGGGTCTCTGAAGTCTTAAATGATATTATTTCAGTCACTCAAACAGGTTTCATTAAGGGCGGGTATATTCTTGAAAATCTTATCACTAGCTGGGAGGCAATGCATTGGGCCAAGGATGACAAACAAAACGCTGCTATGATACTTCTTGATTTTGAATAGGCATATGATAGGATTGAATGGCACTTTGTACTGGTTCTGTTAGAGAAGTTGGGTTTTCCAGACTTTTTTTGCAAATGGGTTAAAGTCTTGTTCAAAGATTCTAATACTGTTATTGAGGTTAATGGAGAACTCTCCGATCCCATTCCCCTTGCTAGATCTATCAGGCAAGGCTGCCCTCTTGCCCATGCCCTCTATGTGATTGCTGTTGATGCAATGTCCTATATCTTGAAAGCCTCTGAGTTTGGACCTCCCATCAAAGGTATCTCCCTGCCCAATAAAGATAATTTGTTCATTGAACAGTTTGCTGATGAGACTGCACTTTTTGTGGATCTCTCAGAACAAAACTTTGATAGAGTGGTGTCTAGAATCCAATTATGTTGTAAAGCCTCTGGAGCTAAAATATCTCCTCACAAATCTGTTATCCTTGGATGGGATAACACCCCTCCCTCTTGGCTCAGTCACAAAGGGTGGCAGTGGTCTGCTCCCAATACAATTGTTAGGTACTTGGGCATACCATTTGCCCTTGATCCATCACTAAATGATATGTGGAATTGGATTTTCAGGAAAATTGAGAAGAAACACTTGAAATGACAAACCCACATGTTATCCTTAGCAGGTAGGGTGCAAGTGGTACAAAAGGTGTTGGCATCCCATGCTATATATTATGCATCAACATGGTTGTTTGCCAACTACCAAAATAACAAGTTGGAAAAGATCCTTAGAGATGTTCTGTGGTTAGATGACATTGGGAACAGGAAAAGACACAATGTCAAATGGGAATGGTGTTGCACCCCAAAACCACAGGGTGGGTTGGGGATTAAAGACCTCAAAAAGCAAGGTATGGTCTTGGCATCCAAATGGATCTTCAAAGCAGTTACAGGTAATGAGTCTTGGAAAATACTTATTAGAAACAATGTTGTCAATGCAACCATTAAAAGGGGTAAATCTTGGAATAATGTCCCCTTTACTGATATCTTACTGGGGGACTTTGATATGGTCTCTATTTCTAAAGTTTCTTCTACATTGTGGAAGGCATGGGGACATGTCAGAACATTCCTCTGTTCTAGACATGCCATAGGGGAAAACCCTTACTACTCGGTATTGGACAGATCTATATGGTGGGGCTTATATCTCAATAATAAACCTCTTGCTCTTACACAGTGTTTCTTTGCCAAGAGTTGGCATAAAAAAGGCATCTCCTTCATTAGTGATATACTGGAGAATAGCAGAATACTCACCTGGGCAGAGTTGAGCAGCAAGTTTAACATTCCTCCCTCTCAGAAAAAAACCTACTCTCATTGCAAAAACTGTAAGTAATTGGTTTCCTAGTAAATGTATTTATGCTTCTCAGAACTTTGGTCACGTTAAGTGGATGGATGGCACTCTGTTTGGTAATTCCTCATGCAAGCAGTTATACAAGCTCCTTAATAATAATGATAGTATCTTTGGTCATATCAACCAAGCTTGGGGTTTGAATTGGTCTTGCAATAAATGGCATCTAGTCTTTGAGTTTTTATGGCATGCTCATGCTGAACCTAAGAAGATTTTCTTTAAATGGATTTTTCTATTGAAAAAACATGCTATTGGCTATTTTGTTTCCCAAGGTGTCAAAAATTTCATTTCTTGCTCTGTATGCAACTGTGTTGAAACTTATGAACATGTGTTTTTTGATTGTCAGTGGGCTTGTAAAATATGGTCTGTCTTTTTTGGAAATAAGGTCTGTTGGAATCAAAATCATGGTCTGTCTTGGCATGAAATTCTAGCTGGTTATGTTGATGCTTTTGATAGTAAACTTAATGATTTTTGGTTGACCTTTACCACTGAAGTCTTATGGCTCATTTGGAGACAGAGGAGGATATTTTCCAATCCAAGAAGAGGGATCTAACTGAGTTTAATCCAAAACTCACACACTTTTCCATCATGAAACAGGTAACGACTATACAAGTTTCAAAAGAAAGATTCCGGAGGTTGATAGATAAAGGGGCCATGGTACTATTTCCGAAACACATTCAAAGATCCACTGCCACCAATGATGTACCTACTCTGCCAAATATCAATAGAGAGTGGCAATAGGCCTGGTATTGATGAGCTCAGTTCTCTAAATGCACTGATGGAAGATAACAGGACTAAAGAGATAGCTTACAAGGATGGAAACACTCCAGGAACTAGAAATGCTGAGAGTAGTAATGATCAATGGGGATTTGATGAGTACAAGCCAAACAATGAAAATGATTGGGTCTAATCCACTGATGTTATAACTAAAATTTTGTATATGTCCAGCTTGGTTACAACTTTGTATATCTTTTTTGGCATCAGACCATATTCTGATTGTATATTCTAGAATATAGAACATAGACAGTAACTTCTATAGGTCTAGTACAGTCAGTTTACTATTCAGTTATCTTATACTTGTACTCAGTTGATTCTATATTCTCAATAGAAAAATATTATTAATTAATATAGACTATTAATATAATAATTATAATCAATCAATATAATAGTAATATTGATGGTTTTTTATGAAATAAAAAATTCGGAAGAGAGGAAAGAAAATGGTCTGATGCTCTGCAACCGGGCTCTCTGACAGAGCCTCCACCTGCTCTTTTGGAGTTTGTGCCTGTCCGTGCAGGGCCACGTGCCTTTTTTCTGCTTGGTCTCCTTTGTTTTTATTGTGTTTTTATTGGTTTTCTTTGTTTTCCTCTCCCTCTCGGCTCTTTGGAGCATGCAAGGGCTGCTTTCTTGGTCCTTTTGCTTGCCTTGGGTTTGCTGGTGTGCATGTGTAAGCCTTTCTGATTATAGTGCCATTTATTTCTTGGATTGGTTTGTACCTCTTTTGGATAGTCTCATTAATTGTAGGAGATAGTATGGAGAATATAACTACGGATACGGGCCAAAAGCTTCCCAATGAAGTAAATTCTGCAAAAACTGTTGAGAAACTGTCATACAAGAATATTGTGCTAGATAACTCTGTTCCAGAGTGCCCTCGAGCCGCCAGTTTCCATGGAGAATTCAGAGGAAGAAAGGGTGTGGAGACAGAATGTGTTATGGAACTCGGATTTGATGGACATAGAGTGGGGGACAGAAGCAACATCGCTACCTCGCCTGCTGGAAATGGAGACACGGGTAGGGATCCTCCTGCTATTTAGAATAAAAAGACTCACTCTTTCCCCTAATGAAGATATGGTGAAAGCCATCAAGAATGAACAGTCTCATTTAAAGAACATTGCTATTTTTTTGTATGTATGGATAATAAATTTTTGCCCGCAAGAAATTTTTTAGATGATTGGTTTAATAATGTTTGGGGGAAAAAACATGGAATCTCTTTCTTTCTGTAGAATGGTTCAAAAGGGACTATTTGTTATATTTTTGAAAAACCACAGTATACAGGAGCGTGTTCTTAAGAAAAGATTTTGGAGTGTTGGTCAATCCCTTTTCCGAGCCTTTCCCTGGTCTCCTAACGGTAATATTGATCATGTCATGGCCCGTTCTTCCCGCAATTGGGTGGAACTACGCAATGTTCAGCCTGAATTTTGGCCCTTCATTCCACAAATGTTGAAACCTCTTGGCTCTGTTCTGCAAGTTGAGGAATCTCGTGCCACCCTGCCTCACCTGAATGTAAGGTTGCTAATTGCTTTGGAACCCAGTGTTGAGATACCTGAAGTTATCTCCCTTGAAGTTGATGACAACAATTATGCTTGGGATGTGATCTTATTAGGTAATTTGGGGGCCTGATTTCATTGCAAAATTAATGGCCATACTCGCAAAGATTGCCTTGCCCTAAAAAATGTTCAAATGTCTTTTAATGTTAACCCTGCCCCTCCCCAACAATCGGAGTTGTCTCATGGGAACAAAAGGGGATGTCTCAACCCCTTGTCCTCCTCAGCCTTCGTTTGACCCTTGCACTAAGGATTCCTCTGTTTCAGGTAAAGTTTCGTTTTGGTTTTGTTACTTTGTCTAATCCTCTGTTTGAAGTTGATTTTGATGTTGTTCCCTCTGCAGCGAATGCTTGTCAATCAAGTGTTAAAACAAGAGGTCATGAGAATTTTGGTAAAAAGAGTGCTCAACAGTGTGCCCTAGAATCTATTAAGAAGAAGGCAGATGATTTGAGGAAGGTCACCACAGACAAGGAAACTTCAAATACCTCCTTACCTAGTTCGGGAAATCAACAGAGAGAAGCAGAGATTTGTAGAGAGCTTGTAGTTGTCAACTTTGGGGAATGTGGTATGGAGGGTATCGAGGATGGTTTCACTGAGGTTTGCAATAAGAATATCAAGAAAAAGAAGAAAATGACCCAGAGACAGAATAGTCTCAAAAAATTAGAAGATTGTACTAATTTGGTCAAGGCCGACATGCCTAAGTGCTTTGATAGATTGTATAAGAATCAAAAGCCCTCTCATTGTTCTTCATGATGTTGAATATTCACAGTTGGAATGTTAGGGGATTGGAGATGCCCGACAGGAAGTATATGGTCAGGAAATGGTGTAACAATCTATCCAAAAACGATATAGTCTGTCTGCAGGAAATTAAAGTCACTGGATATCATGCCTTCAATACCCTTAAATTTTTATGGGATAAAGCTTGGTGCCTTTATTCAGGACATGTCAGAGGTAAGGGTGGAATTCCTTTCCTAGTTGGCCCTCAATGGGAGGATGACATAGTAAAGGATGGGGTTTCCCCTTGCCAGAGGGCTCATTGGATAATCCTAAAGAAAAAGGATGAGCTTATAGGTATCTGCAACATATATGCTTCTAATGACTATAGATAAAGGGCAACATTTTAGGACTGGCTCTATAATCATCGCCCTGATGCTCATTGGATCTTTATTGGGGATTTTGACATGATTGAGAATAAGGGTGACAAAACTGGTGGAGTGCCTCAAGTATGGAAAGGGAATGAATTGTTTTTCTGGTCTAGGTTTAAATTGAAAATCAAAATTGCCGATCCTATGGCAAATTCCAAGGGGAATGATATTTGGTATACTTGGTGTAACAACCAAAGAGGAAAAAACAGGGTTTACTATAGGTTAGATAGACTATACTTTGATCAAACTTTTTTCAGGAGTAGCAATATGGATAATCAACCGGCTGTTAAGGTTTCTCCTTTTAACCTTTCAGACCATTCCCCTATTCATGCAAAGGTGGAATAAGGGTATATCAGTGAGGCACCTCATAGAAGGGTGAATTCTTTCAAACTTAATGTCTCCCTGTTGAAGGATCCTTATACCATGGAGGCTATTAGGAATGTTACTTTCTTCTCCAAGTTCTGTAATCATGATAAATCCCCGGTCTCACAATGGAGTGATCTTATTGGTGTGTGGCAAAATTTGTTTCAGATGATAGGAAAAAAGCTTGCTAGGGATAAAAGAACAGAGGAGGCTGAACTTCAGAGAAAACTGAATGATCTTGAGCTGTAGATTCAGACTAAAGCAGTTAACGACAATCTTTAGATGGATCTTATTAGGACTAAAAGTGAGCTCAAGAAAATCTAGAACTACCACATTCAAGGTCAAAAAGCCAGAGCAAAAAGGAACTGGATTCATGAAGGGGACAGAGGGTCTAAATATTTCTTTAATATCATTAGAAGCAAACAGAAAAGAGAATTGATAGAGGAAATCTTGATTGAGGATAAAGTCTCAAAGGATGCTAGTGAGATAAAAGATGCCTTCTTTTTCTTCTATAAAGATTTGTTTTCCTCTGAGCATAATATTCACAATCAGAAGACACTGGAAAAATGTCTTTCCCTTATCCCTCGCAAAGTCTCCAGTGAGGATGCCATGACTTTAGAGAGAGACATCTCTTTAGAAGAAATTGAAGTGGTCATAGCATCCTTGGCGAATGACAAGTCTCCAGGGTTGGATGGTATCCCTGCAGAGTTTTATAAGATGAACAAAGAGTGGATTTCTATGGAATTATTGAAATTGTATGAGGATGCATTCGAAAAAGGATCTTTGGGGACAGATATCAACAGGGGGTCATTAAACTAATTCCTAAAAGTGGAGACAAGAGACTGGTTAAAAATTGGGGGCCAATAACTCTTTTGAATATATCATATAAAATTATTGCAAAACTATTAGCAAGAAGACTGTCTGGGATTCTTCAAAAACTCATTCTAGTCACCCAAACAGGATTCATCCAAGGTAGGTATATTATGGAGAACCTAATAACAAGCTGGGAGGCTATGCACTAGACTAGATATAAGGGTCAGGATGCAGTGATGATACTTCTTGACTTTGAAAAAGCCTACAACAGGGTCGAATGTGCATTTGTTATTGGCATGATGGAAGCTCTAGGATTTCCCCCATACTTCTATAACTGGATATCTATCTTTTTTAAAAATTCCTCTACAGTGATAGATATTAATGGAGAGCTCTCTGACCCTATCCTCTTAGGCAGATCCATCAGACAGGGCTGCCCTATTGCCCCTGCCCTTTTTGTGATTGCTATTGAAGCCATGCATTTTGTGCTTAGATCTCCTGTATTGGGACTGGTGGTCAGAGATATCTCTCTCCCTGATGAGACTGACCTTGTCAATCTCCAATTTGCAAATGACACCTCTCTTTTTTTGCAACTTAATGAAGAAAATTTTGATACCACTATGGACAGGTTGCAGTTTTTTTGCATGGCTTCAGGGGCAAAAGTGGCTTCTCACAAATCTACAGTTATTGGATGGTCTAATTCCCCTCCTCAGTGGATCTCTTCTAAAGGTTGGCAGTGGATCGGCTCAAATTCTATTGTAAGATACCTTGGTATTCCTTTTTCCATTGAGCCCTCTACCAAGTATATGTGGAATTGGATCTTTGAAAAGATTGAAAAAAAACACTCCAAGTGGCAAACTCACTTACTCTCTCTTGCTGGTAGGGTTCAAGTTGTTCAGAAAGTCCTTGCTTCTCATGCCATATACTACTTCACATGGTTGTTTGCAAAATATCAGTCTAACTAGCTAGAAAAGATTCTGAGAAACTTTTTATGGTCGGATGGAATGGGAGGAAAAAAAAGACATTGTGTTGCTTGGGACTAGTGTTGTAAACCAAAAGCACTAGGAGGTTTGGGAATCAGAGATCACAAGCGTCATGGAGTTTCCTTGGCAACCAAATGGATCTTCAATGCTCTCCAGGGTGATGAGCCTTGGAAGATACTGATTAGGAATGATCTTAAAAATTCAGTAAGCAAGAGAAGTAAGAATTGGTCAGGCATTCCGATGTAGGATTTACTTTTTGGGCAGTTTGAGGTGAAACCCTTTGGCTCTAAAATCTTTGCTTCTTTGTGGAAGGCCTGATTAAGTACAGAGCTTTGGATGGCCCTCCTATTTCTACAGTGTATGACAGGTCTATTTGGTGGGGCATTTATCTAAATAATAAACCATTGGCCCTCACTAAGAGCTGCTCTGCTAGATCTTGGAATAATAAAGGTATCTCCTTGATCAAGGACATTATGATTGATAAGCATTTAGCTTCTTGGGAACTCATCAAAGAAAATTTTTGTATAGGAGATTCTTAGAAGAAGACATACACCTTGATCTCTAAAGCCACTAGTAATCTCTTTCCTGGTAAGTTGATGGACAGTTAGCAATTTTTTCCTTAGGTAAAATGGTCAGATGGTACTCCCCTACTTGATAGCTCTACTAAACAGATTTATAAGATTATTAAAGATGATCGTGTTATTATTAATAAGATTAATTCTATTTGGAGTATTAATTGGTCCTTAGATAGATGGTACTATAGTCTGGATTGGTTTTGGCACTCCCCTGCTGAGCCTAAAAAGGTTTGGTTTAGATGGTGTTGATGATTAATAAGCTTGCGGTTGGGTCACTTTTCATTGATCATGGTGTTATTCCCCTTGTGTGCAAGTTGTGTGGCTGCCCTGAATCTTTTGAACATCTTTCTTTTCAATTGTACTTTTGCTTCCTCTATTTGGTCCTTATGCTTTAATCGTCCTATTGTTTGGAACTGTTCCCCTGGTTTGAGTTGGCTTAATGCTATTTTGGGTCATGTGGATGCTTTTGGTCTTGCCCTTAACAAGTTCTGGTCTGTTCTTTCCTTGGAGATACCGTGGACCATCTGGAGGAAAAGAAATGAGGAGATTTTCCAAAACATTATGAGGGACCCTACTGACTTTAATTGTAAACTCACCCATCTTAATATTGTGTCTCAGGTTTCTGCTATGTTGGAGATTCCAAAGGACATGTTCGATATTCTCATCAAGGAAGGTACAATGATCATTTACAAAGAGGACATCCAGTCAACCCATCATTGGGAGGCTGTGTAGGCAGAGGTAGACGGGGAAGAAGTGGGAAGACTCAAGGAATATACCCAGAAACACAATATCGATATTGATGCAAAAAATCAGAAAATTCGAGAAGAGAATCTGAGGTCTGAGAACAAATGGGAAGATGCAGCGGATGCCCCTACAACAGTGGATCCCCCTCTTGGTACTTTTGAAGTGGATAGAGCAGAACATAGCAACAGTGCCCTAGGGGAAGGAAACTAAAGCAAGTTCAATAGATGTCGTGTTTTCATTTTGGTTTCCCAGGAGATATACTTGTATACATTTTGTAATGCTGCTGTAGTATTCTTTTTGATACTTGATGCTTTGGATTTGATGGAAGCTCGAGTTTGATACTCAGACCTTTCGAGATTGTTCTTTTGATCAGTTTGATACACTATCGTAATATAAAAAAAAATAGTAATATTGACCTATAAAATAATATTAATTAATAATCAATATATATCTAATTAATCTAAAGTAAACAATATAACACCAATCAATAAATAAATACTTAATTAATAATTAATAATATTAACTAAACGATATAATACAAATCGATGTTTGTCAATTAATAGTCAATAGTAAATCAAACAATACTACCTAATAACAACCAATCAAATACCAATCAGTTCAATTAAACAATTGTGGGGTCATGATCCATACTCCAAGCACCCTATAAATAGGGTTTAAAAACTAAGGATAAGACATGGCAAAAAATATTATAACGGAGGATCAGAAAAAAGTAATAATAAAAAGAAAAAAACCACATCCTTTGAAGGGACGTGAGCAGCATAGTGTTTAATCGTTCAATTCATATGTGAGGTATGTATTCAATACCCCCCTTTCATTATTAAACTTTACCATGCAAATACAATATTTAAAATGGCAGGGAAAAAATAAAAACTATAACAAAGGGATAAACAATAAGGGAAAGGCATAATACGTGGGACAAGAAAAGAATAAGGAACCAATGCTATTAAGATACGAAAAGTTATTCCCCATAAAAACTAGTAGGGACATATATATGGATATAACTTAGTATTATACTATATAAATATAAATTAGTATTATTATAAAAGGAACTCATCTCACATAGTATTGATAATTCACATATATTAATGATTCAAATATATTTATAGGAAGTCTACTATATAACAGAAGTAATAGTATTGATGATTCATGTAATATTTATATCTGAGGAAGGAACTACATTCAAAATTAATATTTAGATGAACATTTTAAAATTTGATATTATATTTATTAACTAAATATAAAGAGATATTTGGTAATTTATAAAGAGATTAATATAACCTCTTATGGGGGAATGGAAAAAGAAAGAAAAGGGAATTAATTAATACAGTCAACATTTAATATGACACAGTCAGCATTTTAACTGCGGCAGTGAAGGACTAAGTTACGATTCAGGTGTGCATAATTATCTTTGTTATATATAAATAGGGGTTGTTCTGAGTTATATATATATATATATAAAATACTGGAATTCATGTCAAAGATAATTGAAGTACACACACACACACACAATGTTGAAATTGATATTCTGTAAATCAGAATTACACGTGACCCTGATTTTTAATGATAAATGGATGATTATATACATAAATAACTCTGAGGCTTATATTCTGATTTTATAATTAATGTTCATATGTATTGATTCAGCATTCTTGGATAAAATTCCTAATTCTCTTTGGCTTATACATATATATGTATATCCACTAACTAGTTAGGATGATATAGAGATCATATGGAGTGGATTTTATATTCATTAAGGATTGATCCTATATCTGGAGGGAACTAATGGAAATTGTTATAATTTCCCTAGTCTCGAGATTGTTATAATCTCATGTAGCCAGTATATATATTGATATCAGTCATATGCATATGTGTAGGCTTGGATAATGCCTATTGTTTCCAAGAGAAACTTAGGAGCAGTGCTCTATGGGAAGACGTGCCGATAGTCCGGTTTGCTTAGAATGGATCCTATATCCTCCAAGCAAATAACCTTGAATCCTATGAAGCCCAACCTAGAGGCAACTCTTAGGATCAAATCCCCCTTGCTAAATTAGAATATAGAGATAATGGGTTGAATATTATATATTATCTTCTACTAATGATGGTTTTGCAGGGAACTTATATAAGGAAAACAAGACGGGACATTACATCTTCTTTCACAATACATGTCTTTTATAATAAACTTCAAACACAATCTTTTAACACTAATGCAGTTCACCACAAAGTACCAATTGGAGCAATAATTCCAATATACAATATAGTTAAACGAAAGAAGAGCTAAGAGTATACCAATTGATTTCAGTAACCAAGAAGCCCACAAAGCGCAAAGACTTTCGTTACTTATGCAGATTCAGAAACAAAGATGAAGTATATGTGCAGCTCAAAGTCTTCAACACACACTACAACTCAATCACATAAACATAGAAGATAATAGTAGCTCAAAGACTCCGAGTTACTTCTAGTTCAAACACTTACACAATATCCAAATTCAATAGTGCAGCTCAAAGACTGCAAATCAGATTTCAATCCATAAAGGAAGCAAGTTCCATTCAATCTTTGCGTTGAATCGAATTGTTATGTGATGATAATATTCTTATGTCTTTATTGTTACATTAGCTTGAGTTGATTGAGGATATTGTGGTGTTGATAATTTGTCTAAGAGAGATTCAAATCTGATTTTGTAGTCTTTGAGCTGCACTATTGAATTTGGAAGTTGTGTTAAGTGTTTGAACTAGAAATAACTTGGAGTCTTTGAGCTACTATTATCTTCTACGTTTATGTGATTGAGTTGTAGTGTATGTTGAAGACTTTGACCTGCACATATACTTCATCTTTGTTTCCGAATCTGCATAAGAAGTAACATAAGTCTTTGCGCTTTATAGTCTTCATGGTTACTTAAATCTGCTGGTATACTCTTAGTTATTCTTTCATTTAACTATATTGTATATTGGAATTATTGCTCCAATTGGTACTTTGTGGCGAACTGAATTAGTGTTACACAATTGTGTTTGAAGTTCATTGTAAGAAGAAAATATCTATCTTGAAAGAAGAGAATATGATGAATGTCACACCCTATTGATAGCTTAGTGTAAATAAACTTAGTTAAGAGCTAGTTGCGTTTAGTAGATATAAGAAGGGAGCCTCCCCTTTCTAAGAGGAGAAATTTAATCTCGTTACACTATGGCTGAAATAACCATTTTGCAATCAATTGATTTAAGTTGATTACAAAATATTCACCCAACATAACTATAATGTAACAAGTCGAGGTTGATGATATAATTACCAATATTTATTCTTGTTCAAGGTTCTATGTAATTTCAATAAACTCTTAGCACCTTGGCATGAGGATCCCAACATAAAAATATATTACGTTGTTAGCAAGTGTCATTTGACTTCCTTGTTTGATGATGTTATACTTTATAGCCAATGAATTGCATTTTGTTTGAGTTGGAGGATGTCAATATTAAAGTATGTCTTGGTTAGAAGTTTTATCAACTTTATTGAACGAAAGAGGATAGAAATATCAAAATACATCTTGGTTTTAAGTTGTATTCTACTCTATTGAATGAAGAGGATGAAATTCATGAAATCCAAATTGTGTAGGTGTATATATATTCCTAACACATTTTGATAACTGCCATGACACTGATTTGGGATATTTTGTTTGTTTTCTATTTAAATGTTATCTTTTTGCATGTATATCACCAAGACTTTTAAATTCTGCTTTAACCTCAACAGATACAATACCTGTATCACATACCATTTATGTTTCTGGAAACAAAAAAATTCACTAGATTTTTCATGCTTGACTTATTTCCAAAAGTATGATGCGGCAATGTTGTTGCTTATGCCTTATATAATTCAGTATATAAATACTTGATATATTTTGCTGGCAGGAGGAAATATAGGACCTCTTGTTGACAAAGCAGGCCGATTTTACAAGCCTTTACAAAATAATCAAAGAGGACAAAATGAAGTTCAATTTTATAAGAAGTTTTGGGCAGATCAAACAATACCATCCATGGTGCAAGATCTCTTTCCAAGGTTCTACGGCACAACATCTGTTCAAACTTCTGATGAGACTGGGATGTGTGATATCCAGACACAAGTTAACTGCAAACGATTCAAATGCATTTTCAAGTAAAGATTCTTAATGATAATGTTTTCTAGGATATACTTTAGCGAATGAGGACAATGGTTCACATTCTATGATTTCAAACCTATTAAGATAACCCATAAATGAGTACATCTGAATGACACATGAGTCCTGGTTTGTTAATGCTCTAAATCTGTTTTATTGGGACTTAACAACTGAGTAAAACAAAAATGTGCTCTCATAAACTGATTCCTTGTTATCTCTGTCCTATTTTTTTTGTGGCTACAAGGTTATAACGACAGAAATCATTTTCCATTATGTCAGTTGGGACTGACATTTTATTATCAAGATGGGTATTACAACTGAATATCAATAATAAAAAGTTCCTTTTGGGATTTCAAATGTTGACTTTGCAAGAATAGGTAGCAGCTCTGTACTTTATTACTGTTCTTGTGTCTGACACTTTCCTGTCCATTTTAAGGAAAGCACGTAACAAAAACTGGTGAGCTTGAGTTGTCTAATTATTCATGCATTATTTTTGCTAGGAATTACACAAACGCTGTTGTCATAAAGAAGATAAGAGTGTAAGTAGGCAGTATTGGTCAAACTTGTAAAAAACATACCTACATCAATGGCTCACTAAGTTTATTTTTCATAATTATATTGATCCATACATTTCCTGTGTTTTGGTGTATAACATGTATACACTTTTTCGTTTAGCTAGGTAGCTTGTGTTAGATTATTTCATGAAAAAATTTAAGTTGTAAATATGGACGATTCATAATATCCACCTCATGTAGTTGAACTGGAAGCCATTCCTCCTTAGTTCATGTCCTATTTGAAAACTATGTCAAATCAGATGATTGAATCCACTAAACTCATCCTATGAGTTAACTGCCAATCACCTTGAATCAATCAATTTAAATGACAATCAAATCGAGTCAGCACAATTAGGGTTTCTTCCTAGTTAGAAAATGAAAAGGTACTTATGCAATTCAATTTCGATTTGGGTCAATTTAATGGCATAAACATTATGCCATTTTACAATTGTTTCATTATTATGCTACCAAGTTGACAAAATAGTAAAATACCATTTGAGATGGTTTATGTGTCAATGGGGTCCTTGGGTGAGTTGGCTTGCTGAATTCAACTTTGTATCATAGTCTGGTGGTTACATTTAGCTCCCTTGGCTCTTTTGTCTATTCATCTTTACTGGTGCCTTTTTGGCAACTTCTCTCCCTTTTGAGGTCTAGAGGCATTATTGATATTTCATAAGTTTGTGGTCATTTCAGAGATTTTTAGTTCGAGTGATTTTGAGCAGAATGGACTTTTCTATTGCATTAAGGACATCCAAGAATTATTGTTTGAGATTTTGTTTCATAAAAAAGGGACTTGGTATGCCGATCTACCATATTTGCTTTTTTTTATTGTCAATTTCAGTGTAGTTGACATAACTTTTTTGAGACATTACATTTTTTCAAAAATTGATATTTTTTTAAAATTTGGTGATCATCTGTTTCCTTAGCTTGATGATGGATAGCAGAGTGTGATTCAAGAAGTTCATCCAAAAACTTAAAACATTAAATTTTAGAAGTATACTCAACATTTTCTGCACAAAAAATGCTTTGTTTTTGGTAGCTGAAGCAGAAACATGTTCAGGAATTTTGATTCTTCTGCAAGTCACAACCACGCCCTAGCTGTCTCTTTTCTATAGTTGGCACCTTTTGCAATATCATGGCTCTTTATATTGACTACCAGACACACTATAGGACGTTGCTGACCTTGTTTGCAAGTGTACTGACTGTTCAGGGCCTTCTTACTGTTTGCAACCCTTTTTGAAGATCTGCTAGGTTGTCCTTGTTATGCCATGAAACTTTGCATCTTGGGCCATCCTTCTAGGGTTGTCCACTACCTTTCAAAAACCACCCACTTCTTCAAGTCTGGCCCCTTCCAGCCCCTCTTGTTGTCAAATCTGATTTGATTATATTAAGGAGTTGCAAGGACAATAAACCAATTGACCAATCAATCCTAAGTTCTAACTCAGAATTTCTCGAAGATGTAGAGGATAATTTAATCATAAAAGCTATGATATCTTTAGGATGGATGATATGTTTGATGAAGAGCAATTGCATAAAATTAAAAGTGGGCTTAATGTTGGATCTCCATCAATAAGAACTGCAAGATCCTAGTGCATTGTACTTCATAGTATCTAGCCTCTATGGCTAGATTTGCTTTGTGGCTCATCGTAGTTTATGTTTGATTTTGAGGTACATGACAATGTACAACAATGTACAACAAACAATTTCGGGGAGGGAGGACTGCAATGCTCCCTTCTTTGACTTAGACATTTAGGAAATCTCCATTAGGCTAGGCTAATATTAAAAAGGAAATATTTTAATTAGTTAAATTAAGTTGCCTTAAGTTAAGGTTGCAGGTCACTTTATTTATTTAATTTTTACAAAGTGACTTAAGTTTTTTTTTTTTTTAAAAGTCACTTTATGTGAGCCAAAAAGGTTTTTATAATAAAGGTGAAATTTAAATTACAACTTCTCAAAAGTTCCTAGGGAAGTTGGATAAGAGGATTGAAGGAGCTCATTTTCTTACCTTGAACATTTTATTTCTCTCATTGCAAATTTTGGACTGCAAGTTCAACTCCAAACCATAGTGTTAATGTTTGTAGCTTCAGTCGTATGATCATTTAGAATACATATAATACTGAGATATTGATTAATAATAATATGTTCTATATATATATATGTTATGTTATATTATTATTAAATATATAGTATGCAAACTTATATTATTCTAATATATGATTGATTAATGAAACATTATAAAATTATAATGAATAGACATGTCCCATGAAGGGACATGTCTCTCCTAGCCTCTTTCCCAATATAAATGAAAGAGAGTTTGTTGCATTTGAAAAACACATACAACATAGAGTGCTATTACATTTGCAGCTATCCTAAAACTTAACATGGTATCAGAGCCAGACTGCAAATGTAAGAGAGTAGTTTGTTTATGGTGAATGTGTGATTGTCTTAGAAAATACAATCTCAGTACAGGGACCATATCTCACAATCCACCGTTGGATTTTGCTGAATTTTGGATATGTGGTTGACAAACAAATTGTGAAGAATCTCACCGGAGCGATTGGAGAGAAAGTGTGGGATTCAAAAGTTATGACGGACTGTGTACAAGTCTATGTGAAATTCCTGAAAGTGGCTTTCATTAAAGAGATATATTAATTTGTTATGATCGTGGTCAAGCATTAACAAAAAAAACGTATTCAAGGAAGGGTGTCTCTTTCTATAAAGAAATCATTAATTATAGAGTGTCACCTCTCTTGGAGTAATCAAGTCATTTCACAAGAAGACATGAGAATTGTTCAACGATATAAAAGTGGGAATTGTACATTGTGGGAGGGAATAATAACCAATGTTACATTCCCATTTGAACCATCCTTAGTGGGGAGATGATTCAAAGGGGAGATGTCTCTCAAATAATCTGAGGTGTTTTCTGATTTGATGTATATGGACCTTCATTAAAGCAACTTGTGTCAAGGATGTTGATATGCAGATAAGTATCTATTTTCCTTGAATATTACATTTATCTACTCATTGTAGTATCTATGTCATCTGTAATTCTATACGTACTATAAGAGATATTTTCCTTGATCTTTTTCGGCGATGCTCTTGCACGAAAAGAAGATTGATATCAGATTTAGGAGTCTGACACTTCATAGGCAACTTTGAAAGAGGAGGTCAGAAGGTTGATATCTACTTCCGAAGGGAGCCATATTATCATGAATGTCTGGTGTTGTCAAACCCGGGGATAAATCCACAGTTTAATACATTCACTCATGTTGGAATCAGACAAGTACACTTGTGTACGGGAAATTGCTCCTGTGGCTGTGGATAATGTTATGATCAAAATTTCAACATGATCATGTACCAGATGATGAGAGTCTCTTGAAGCAAGATATTTTCATGATTAGGGCCATGTATGGTTCCGTAACAGAGGGAGCTACTAGAGGATCTCCCAAAATTGTTTTTCAAGGATCTTAATCATTCTGATTTAGAAGGGCAGGCCATATCGAGATGGTTTCCCTAGTGACCAAGAAACTATAAATAGCCAAAGGATTGCAATTCTAATGTAGTTAAATGTATATGGGCTTGAAGGCTTTTATGCAGATATCTAGGTCATGATATTCCTAGATAGATGGATAAGTTGTTGGATCAAAGGGCATTCAAGAAAAGAGTTTAATGCAGACTAAAGAACAAAGACACGACTTGCTGGCACGGAGTCAGAAGGTTGATATTAGATTCAGAGGGAGAATGATAATTCATCTAAAGCCACCTTGGACAAGGAGGTCAGGAGGTTGTTGCAAGACCTTAAAATTTAAAAGGAGCATCTAGAGGATCTGATTCATTCTGATCTCCAAGGATTTTGGTCATATTGTTTCAGAGGGAGTTAACAATGGAGATATTCTTTTTACAGTCAAAGGACTATGATCATGAGATTGAGTCCCACGTGTGCTGGCTGAAATGTCTTTATGCTAACTCTTACGTCATGATATTCCTGGATAACTTGGGGTTCACCAAGAGTGATGCAAACTATATAAGAGATATAGTACATAAGTATGCTATTCATGGTACATTATCACTACAAAACAGATGGCTGATATTCTCACCAAGTCTCTTGCTAGAGAGAAGGTTGTGTACTTTCGAGCTAAACTTGATATTTTAGAGAATGAAGCCTTAGATGAAAAGCAGTTTCAACATCTGTGATCTATTATTTTGTATGTTATTGCATTCTTCTCTTTGAGAAAGAAGTCTAAGGTGAAAGCTCTTGTTTCCACCCTCTGAGATGAGTCAAGGTGGATGTCATGTGTGTGACTCCATGACTTATGGGCCCTCCTGTGAACCTTGGAGTAAGGTGATGACTTTTCGACAATGAACACTTGTATTTGATTGATGTTGTGAGGTGACGACTTTGCAATATCTCCATCATGATAGATATCATGTGACTTGATATCCGTGGTTATGTCACGATGATTAGAATCTCTTAGACATTATGGTAGATATCATAAGAGTGATATCATTAAATAAACCATAGATGAGTTAGAGATGTTCATGGTGGATATTATGTGACGTAATATCCATGGGCATGCCATGATACTTTATCCATATGGTAGACATTATGCGACTTAATGTCATTCCACATACCATAACTGGGATATATAAGGAGAATGTAATATTCTCGAGTATATTATATCCTTTAGTATCATGAGATAGGTGATATTTCATATCATGAGTTATGTGATATGTGATACTTTGTATCACGAGTTAGGTGATACTTCATATCACGAGTTATGTGATATGTGATACTCTATATCACGAGTTAGGTGTTGTGATATGTGATTTCTTAGTATCCATATGGATCATATTGGGATCCTTCTGAACTTAGTATTACATATTGATTGGACCGTATGAGACATGTCACGTAGTGACATGTCTCTACGTAAACGGTATTCATATGGAAGACATCATGAAACATAATGTCATTGCACATACCATGGATATTTATGAGCTATGGTGAATACCATGTGACTTGATATTCCTGCATATACCATATCTCCTGATATCACTGTGAGGTGATATTTCCTCTCTTTCAAAATTAATGGATTTATTGTGACTTGCACCTTGATAGATTTTATCCTCTCTAGCTAAGAGGGGGTGTTGATGTTTTGTGTAGCTATGGTGAGGGTCATAAGTGTTGACAAGGGAAAGCACTACACATTCTGTTTGATCATCCTCCCTAGCTAAGAGGGAGTGTTGATGTTTTGTGTAGCTATGGTGAGGGTCATAAGTGTTAACAAGGGAAACCACTACACATTTTGTTTGATCATCCTCCCTAGCTAAGAGGGAGTGTTAATGTTTGTAGCTTCAGTCGTATGATCATTTAGAATACTAATAATACTTAGATATTGATTAATAATAATATATTGTATATATATATTTGTTATATTATATATATTATTATTAAATATATATTATGCAAACTTATATTATTCTAATATATGATTGATTAATGAAGCATTATAAAATTATAATGAATAGACATGTCCCATGAAGGGACATGTCTCCCCTAGCCTCTTTCCCAATATAAATGAAAGAGAGATTGTTGCATTTGAAAAACACATACAACATAGAGTGCTATTACATTTGCAGCTATCTTAAAACTTATGACATAGGACAAAAACCCTGAGGGTTTTTAGCTTTGGAGATGCCAGATTTCTTCCTAGTCAAATCTATGGTGGATTCAAAATAGTGCTTAAGTGGACCAGTAAGGATTTTATTCACAATTTTCGACTTCAAATTCCTAGGTGCAAGTTTATTGAGATTTGTTGGTAAATAATAAATTAGAGATTAAGTACAACATGTCGAATGAAGAAATGATTTAAGAATCAAATATTTTATTTATGGTGAGCATGTATACCCATCCGTACCAATTCTGCCCTAGACCTGCCATACCATTTTAAGACTCCTTGTGGCTGTCCAAAGGAGCCGTACAATTGCAAGGTGGGTCGATTTACTTTGTTGGGGGCTTTGAAGCTAGGATAATAATCTATTGCAGCCTTTTTTGGGCTCTTTAAGCCTAGTGCAACACTTCAAAAAGGGGCTGCAACTTATATGAAGGTGTCGTACATGTGTGATAGGGGGTGTTGTACCACTATAATAGAGTGCAAAGGTGAAGTTTGGTTGGAGTTTTACCTTTTTCCAAGTCCAGGTCAATACTTCTAGTGTACAATATTGATATTTAAATGCTGTGTCAAATAATCTGTGTATCTCATTTTGCAGCAACTTTACCAAGAATTAAAAGAAATTTTGTGTTCGTTTTGTGCAACAAATATTTTGTATAAACGAAGTTCCTGGATATATGTAAGTCCTAGAAGTCAATGCTATGATAATTATTTACAATATCATTTCAAAACAATTAAAAAAAACTTAGAATAGCTGCTACATAACCTGTTTGAGGAAATGTTTAATGCATCATGAATTGTGAAAATTGCAAGAATTTTGGTATAAAATTTTAGCCCAGTATATGATATATCTCTTTGGCATTTTTTATCCATAAATTGCTTCTGAAATCATGGGCTAGGTATATTGATCTATGCGAGGGAGGGATGGGAGAACACTCCCAATTGATTTCCAAATGGTTCTCTCAACATTTGAAATTTGATTATGGCATGACACAGTTTAGGTAGAGTCCCCAAAATGATGGGATGTGTCCTCGGAGGCCACATAAATTCAATTTGGTTGTTGAAATGTCCTGTCATGAGGAGGCAGGTGAAACAATGCACACTTTAGGGTTCTCAAGAGTAAATTAGTGAAACAATTGGTTTTGGGGTTCAAGAGGAACCTTGGAACCAAGCCCAAAAGTGAAAAATCCAGCAGATGAAAATGAGGAAGCTAGTGGGAGTTGGGGGTAGAAGGGGATTTGAAATTGGAAACAAAGGTGGAGGTGCAAGGTTTTGTAGACGCCTAGGGTCCAAAAGAAGCTTGAAAAGAAGGGGTAGGGAAAATATAGGGTTGTGGGTGCGAATAGGAAATGGGGACCATGATCAAAAGAGTGTGAGAATTGGTTGAAGATCGAGTCTAGAGGGTACTAAAATTAGGGATGTCAAAGAAGTTCCTTGGTCCTAGTTCCCTTTGAGCTTCTGTAACCTAGGGGAAGGAATTGTTGAGAGGGGACATGGAGGACAGTGTTCAAGTCCTAGGAGTTGTTATGGACAAAGGAGAGGAGACGAAACATGAAGGTGGACCTTGCAGGGATTAGGGAGTGGGTAGTACTTGGCATTGAAGATTAGGTGCCAAGGTTCAAAGATCCTTTGTGAGCTCGAGGCTTGGTATGGAGGAAGGAAAAGAAGCAAGGAAGCACGACAAAAGGGAGATTTGGGAGTCACGAGGAAAAAAACTTTGGGAATTACGATGTTGGAGGTATTGAGGATTAGGAATAAGGCTTACCGAATATCTAGGTAAGGGTAGGCCCGATGCTTGAATGTTGATAGGAAGAAATGCAAGGGAGTGGAGTTTTAGAGGTCAAGGGGAACAAGAAAGTGGTACCTTGGGAAGGGGAACTTGGAAACTTTGACAGAAGAGGAACACAAGGTAAATGGTTGGCCTTCAAGGAGTGGAAGGCATATTTTATTCCTAGGAAAAGGGAATGCCAAAACTCCAATATTGAAAGAAAGCTTAAGGCAGGGATTGGGAAATTAAAGTTGGGGGAACTAGGCATACTTCAAACTTGGTTAAAGTATTAACGAATTTAGGAAATTGCAACAGGTCTTTCCATGAGGTTCAAAACCCACCTACTTTTGCTGAAAAACAAACAAGCTCTTATTAGAGAAAACACCATGGTTCGGAACCAATCAATGGGAGTTGATAGAGATTCCAAAACTACCTAGAAGTGTTAATGAATACATAGAGGTTTCTTGAGAAATAATCTTAATTACGAATCGGGCGTTAGGAGTCAATAGGGACTTAGAAACATCCTTCAAATGTTGAAAAACTAAGACATAGGCAATGTTGGGGAACAAAGGTTGGGAGGAAATTGTGAGAACCCTTGTAGGTTCCAACTCTGTCAAGCCACTAATTTGCTATGCAAATGATATATTCATTTTGAAATTGTGATTAAATACGAATTTCTATGAGTTTCTAGTTGTATTGACTGGCAAGATAAATTATTTTCAGAATTCTGATCTTCATAACAACAAACACTAATACCAAATTTGTGATGACCCCATTTTTAGCAGGTATTGGCAGGGCTTGGTCAGCTCATCATCGTGACCCTCGTGAGTTGATGGCTGGTTTTGAGGGTTCCAGTTGGTAGACTTGCTATTTTTAGTAAGTCTAGACTTACTATTTTTAGTAAGTCAAATAGTCAGTTTCTATTCCTGTCAGGGCGGTATGGACAGTGCTCAGTGCTTCAGACCAGTATTCAGTGTGCAGTTTCTTTGCTTGGGGACTTACTATTTATAGTAAGTCTATTTTTGGCAGTTGCCATTTTTGGCAGTGCAATGGGTGGCTATGTTAGTCAATCATTACCAGCAGTGATTGCGGGATTTATCGCATGAGTTCATATTGATTAATTAATAGTTATTAATTATTACTTATAAGTTATTAATTAGTAATAAAGCCACATTATTATAATAATACTTTATTATTATAATAATTTAGAAGTTGTTATTTAAGCGAGTGGTTAACTGATGCATCTTTTGGGAAACTGTGGCTATAGAAGTGTTATAAATATGGCTTCATTCTTGGAGTTGGATATCGAATTTTATATAAAACTTTGTCTTGGGAATTGTTCCTGATTATCTTAATTGTGCCCTTGCTGAAGTATAAAGGTCGATTTGGCATATGGAAGACTAATTCTTCTGGAACCATTCTTTAATTGGTTGCTGAAGTATAACCAATAACACTTCCTTTGTATTGTTTGCCTGTGATTGGAGGAAGCTATTAATTCTGAAAACTAGATTTAATTTGAATTGGGGCTTGCATCAAGAGGTCGATTTGATTGGAGTAGCTGAGGAATTGATCCAGAGATTGTGTTGTTAGTATTTCGAGCTGAGATCATACTGGAAGCTGAAATGATTTACTGTATCCAATCTGGAATGGATCGAAGTTGACTTTGAAGGGCAGCGTTGGAAGAATTTAAGCTGCGACTGGGTTCGAAGACCACTCATTGCCAAGAATGTCCCATTGCTGGTCATTTTGGCTGGGACTAGCATTTTCCTTGGGTGTCAACACCATTCCTGGCCGCACGTGGTTGTTGCTAGTCTGAAACGACAGAGATAGTGTGGGTTTTGGCAACGTGGGACAGTATACAAGGGTCACGCGGCTGCAAATTGGTGGCTGGAAAACATACAGGGTGTGAAGAGTGTCCACCATTATCAAACACATTTTCTGGAAGGAGTTACAGGTTCTTTACTGTTTAATTTTTATTTACTGAATAAGTCTTAAATGTATTTCAGAATTTAATCAAATAAATATTCTGAGATAATTGTCTGTGAATGAGAGATACGAAACTGAAACTAAATATCATTTGAATTAGAGTAAAGAAGTATCCTTGCAATCAATTGTTATTTGTGCAAAGATCAGTTAATTTCTTAGCAGAGCCATGTTGGGCTTATTACAAAATTTGAATAATTTATTGCAACTAGAATAGCGAATAGCATACCAGGAGTCCCATGCTAGCTTGGAAATGTGCTTTTTTATTGATCGAACTAGTGAAATTGGCAATACAGGAGTACCTAGATGGTGACAATACCTCCAATGAGGTTTATTTGCGTCAACTTTAATTATCAAAAGCAATTATGGAGGAAATAAATAGATCTGCTATAGTTTCCTCCAAGCGTGCAGGCAAGATCACCAATTTTGACAAGTTTTCCACACTGAAATGCTGATATTAACCATGTATGCTTATGAGAGCCTGAAGAACCACTTCTTTATTTATTACTGCTGTTGATAATGATTCTCCAACCTTATTCAAGCCCTACATGTTACTGATTTATTTATTTGACACCCCAGGTGCCTCCAAGGTGTACGACCTGCCCTAGGAAGCCACGTGAGGGCTGGGAAATGGGCGTGGCAGCCTTCAATGGCCTCTAAAACCTAAGGAAATTCGCTGTCACCAATCTGATAATGCTGCTACAGGTCTGCACTTAATAATCCTTCAAATATATGCACAAGCCCTTGATATTTCTTGACCTTTTTGGCCCAAATAGAACTCCTGAATGAATCACTCTCAGGGAATAATTTCAGCTGGTATCTCACAGCCTCAGAATTGCATAAACATTGAAGAGATTCATTCTCCAATGGCTGAAGCCCTTGTGTATTTCTACACAAAGCTCATACATCCAAAAAGAACAAGTATAAAGTGTCTTCAAGAATAAATTCCATTTTCTTTTTGGACACTTTTATAGCTTCTCCAAGTAGGTCGACCTCATAGGGAGGATTTGATTTGCATTTGAAATCCACTTTTAAGTTTTTGATAAAAACTTTATATTATCTCCTCAACTTGGGTGCTCACTTTTATGCAATTAATAATGTACTTTAAGTGGCATTTAATTGAGGGTCATGGCCCCATTGGTTATAAAGTATACTTTTACTCTATAATTTAACTTTATGTTATTTACTTATCATTAAAGTACCCCTTTAATGATAATTATTCATTAATCCTTTAATATTTGCCCAACCAACTAAATATGAGGTCAACACTGCAATTGAGGCCTGTTCAGATGCCTTGCTATAAATAGAAACCACGATTCCCTGAAATAGAAACTTACGATAAATAGTAAGTGAGCCAAACTAAGTCCAACGAAGGCCAAACCTGAACATATACTGATCTCGGACGAAGAATACACACTAATCTCTGCCAAATGGGGACCCTCTATCCAACTGCCTTAGCCTACGAGAGCCAGTGATAGGCTAATCCAACAAACTCTGATGCTCGCGAAAATGGTGATATTACAGTCCGCCCTCCCTCAAATTGCTTGTCCCCAAGCGATCATGACTGCAAAGAAACTCGACTACACTGGAAGTCCAAAGGAAGGTTGTGAAATATCCCACACAACAATAGCACTGCTGAAGCACCAACATAACCACAACTGCACATAAATGAACACCAAACCAACTGTCCAATCTCTGCACGCTGAAATTGTGCATTTGAAACCAATAATGTACATGAGAATCGGAAATGAAACTGCAAATAATCCACACCATGTACACATTGCAATACTCCCCATTGAACCCAGACTGGAACCTCGATGGATGCGAAGGACCCCACAATACACTGAAGAGTGTCCAACCAAATATACCTAGACCCCAAATCTTGAATAGAAGCCTACCAAGAAGAACATCCTCAGACTTCTGTTGCTCAACACTGATCCCAACTTCACCATACCAGAACTGGTGAAGGCAACCAAAAAGACCCACCCAAACTACAGTGCTAACTCTGTCGCTACCTGGGTGCTAAAGCAAACTGAACTTACGTCCATCAGCTATGTGGAGATACGAATCACTAAAGGTATCTGCAACACCACCACTATCTCCAACCTTCGCTAGACTCCCTTGGATGTGCCGACTCTGCAAGTAATCCCCCACCAAAGATGGAATCGAATACTTGCAACTACTGCTTCCATCTAATGAAGATGGTGAGTACCCATCCCACAAAGGATGGTACAACCTCAGAGCCAATCCACACCAATGCATCATCAAATCCTCCGAGTGTGGATCAAAAGGAAAATGATGAGCACTCATTGTGTAGTTATGGTAGAAAGCTCCAATCTCGGTCAATGTCTCATCACTAACAACTCTGGAATTAGAAGTTGGCTCTAGCCTTTGATCCTGAATAGCTGATTGGGTAGGGCCTTTAGTAACCCTCTCTCCAAACCCAACAACAAAATCTCTATGAGGAAGCATTGTAGTCAGAGTATCTACAGTCGCTCCCACCAAATGCTGAATGTTGCATGAACCTCGAATGAGAGTATCCTCAGTGACTCCAAATGGTCCCTCCCGAAACTTTGGACTCTCAAGCAGATACTCAATAAACAAATTTGTGGAGTAAAAACAATGAGGCAGAATCAACCATTTTTTCTGCAACCTTAAGTTGATCACCCCGACTCTGCGACATAAAAAGCTAGCATCCAGAATCAGCTGCATGGGATGAAGTAACAGATTTGCTTCCAAGAGAGGGAAACATATCTACATGAGAACCATACTCCCAACCAGATGACACTCCGTGAGTCCCCTGTGAAGATGGAGTTACTTTGTGAACTAACACAACTCTTTGGAGAATCCACCATTGCCACAGAAGAGCTATCAATAATCTGACCAACATCATCTGTCATAGTACTAACCTCAGGAGAACCTGATGCATCAAGTGGTTCTCTGCTGCTCTCGACCAAAATACTCATCCCATCTGAGACTGCTGCACCTGTATCTGTGATGGATGTAGCCACATCCTCAACACATCCATTACGACAACCTGTGAATATAAGATCATCACCAACTACCTTTGTAGAAGACAGTATAGTATTTGTAATTGGTGAAGACTGTGCCAAACTCAACTCTACGGTAAGCTCCTCCAATCGTGACTTTGACTCCTAAAGGGCCAATTGGGAACTCTTTAATGAATCCAAAGTCACCTCAAGCTCATGGGTGAGGTCATCTACCCCTTCCTTTCCCTTCAAGGCACCATAGCAAGTGCAATCCCACTCGAGAAGATAGTCTCTATCAGCCAATATAACTATAAATAGTTACGTTTCATTATTCCAATGGCTTCTCAAAGTTTATGGAACTCTGCCAGGGAAAGGCCACTATCACCATGCTTATCCGTCATAGGAGTACTCCAACCAAAGGTAGTCATCATCTGATGAGAAACATCAAAATGCTCTATGGCTGTGGCAATCATGTTGTCATTAACCTTAAGTTACCCAACCAAATGATGAGGACTCTGAAACTCATAACTCCCATGCAAGTGTTCTGTCCCGAAATCTGCACTATGATATGAGGCTGTATCCACATCACTCACCTCATGATAAGGAACATTGTGTGTGCAATCATATTTGCACACATCAACAACTAAGGTACTGTTGCTATGTACCTCAAAGGATGGCTCAACTGGCAAAGTAGACGCTGCTGATATAACAATATCTTCACACAGTTCTACTCCCAATGTAACTGCATGTCCATCCAAGTCACGATCTGTAACGAGCCCAACTTGGCTCTTTCTCAATTTCTCTAATAAATCCAAAATCTTTGCCAATAGGAGAAATAACGTAGCTTTTTGAATTTAAATTTTAATAATCTTATCATATCATATGCATTTAATTCAAATATTGATCATGAATTACAAACACTTTTCACTATATGTCGTTTATTATTGATTCCAGGAAATACAAAATATGAGAAAAACCTGTGTTTTGGCTGGTTCCACACGTGCCTTGATATGTGAGTGCCATGCACTATCTCTACGCACAAGAACTCTGAATATCCACGGGCGGCAGCATGTAGTAAATTAGCGCCTGTTGGAGGGAGCCTCATGTGACGCTAAACCGTTAGCACCAATGGTTCTTCCTTCATCCGCGGGTTCATACAACACCACGCCACACAACACAGTCCGCGCGGCTTGTCTGCAAGGTGTGTGCCGTTAATTATCGGGCCTAGCTGTCTACCCACAAATGTGGAGGAAATGCTTCATCCACTAGCCGTAACTATGGAGAATCTGCCCAGCGCGAACTTCCTTCTCTACTGGAATTGAAAACGACCTCTTGTGTAGGTCTCGGTTCAAGGAAACTCCAGAATTCAGAATGACTTTCTTTCCTTCAGCCACAGATGAATAGTTCGAAGGAAGATGAATTGATTATACAACAACAATCAATTGCAGATTAGCTTCAGAAGAATCAGTCTTCTAGAAAACTAATTTTACCCTTATACTTCAGCAAGGGCACAAATTTCAAAATAACCAGGAACAATTCCCAAGACCAATTTTAATAAAAAATATTCGATGATCAACTCCACAAATGAGTCCATATTTATAATTCTTTCATGGCCATAGTTTCCAAAAACGAGCATCAGGTAACCACTCTCCATAATATCAACTTCTAAAACATTATAATAATAAAGTATTATTATTATAATAATATAGCCTTATTATTAATTAATAACATATAGTTGTTAATTAACAAGTAATTATCAAATATGACTCCAGTGATAATTACTGCATCCACTGCTGGTAATGACTGATCAACATGGCCCTCAACTGCACTGCCAAAAATAGTAACCGGCCCAAACTGACTTACTATGAATAGTAAGTCCAGATTTGCGAAAAATGGCAAATCTGTCCACTGAGACCCTCAAAACACACTGTCAACTCACGAGGGTCGTAATGATGAGATGACCATAATTGGGCTCTCAGAATTTGCTAATTTGGGGACATCACAGTCCTCTGGCGTAACTGTCTCTTGCGCACATCCATTAGGGCCTCGGGTATCAACTCAAGTTTCCCCTCATCATCCAGGGGAGGTAATACAACAAAATGAATCACGGTTCGGCCTAAAGCCTCCTTGAGGCGCGATATGTGGAACACATTGTGTACTCTGTTGTCCTTAGGTAAATCCAGCTCATAAGCTACCTCTCCAACACGTCGCACCACACGAAACGGTCCATAATACCGTGGCTTGAGCTTTTCTGCTCCACTCTTCCGGATGGAAGACTGCCTACAGGGCTGCAACATCAAATAAACCATGTCCCCAATCTCAAAGAGCGGGCTGTCCTCTTTGATCAGCGTACTATTTCTGCTAATTCTATGCTCTCTGAATATTATCTTTTAATGCCCTCATAATATCTTGGCTGTCCTGCAATAAATCATCTGCATTGGGCACCCTGCTATCACTGCATAGTAAATCCATAAAAGTCGGGGGATCATAACGATACAAGGCTCAGAAAGGGGACATTTGTATTGTCACATGAAAAGTGGAGTTGTAACAATACTCACACATATGTATCCGCTTAACCCAAGCCCTCTACTACGATGACACATAGTTTCGAAGATAGCCTTCAACCCACTTGTTGACAATCTCAGTCTGGCCATCAGTCTGTGGATGATAACTAGTACTCGGTGTCAACTCTGTCCCACATAACCTGAAAATCTCCTGCCAGAAGTGGCTCATAAAGCGACTATCACGGTCACTCACAATGTTCCAGGGTAGGCCATGCATCCTAAACACTTCTCGGAAGAATAAATATGCCAGCTGCACTGCAAAATAAGTGGTGGTGATAGGGAAAAAATGTGCATACTTAGTGAGCCTGTCCACTACCACAAATACAATCCCGCCCTTGAGCTTTAGGCAGCCCCACAATGAAATCCATAGAAATACTCTCCCATTTCCGCTCAGGAATGGGAAGTGGCTGTAGCAACTCGGCGGGGTAAGTGTGCTCTTGTTTATTCTGCTGACAAACAGAGCACTCGCGAACATACCGCTGCACATCTCCCTTCAATCCCTTCCAGGTGAACCTCTCTCGAATTTGTCTGTAGGTTTTAAAAAACCCTGGATGACCGGCCATTGCTGTATCATGGAGAGCCCGGAATATGACCTCTCGTACCCCTAATCCAGCCACAAGAAAAATCCTACCCTTATAAATGATCAACTCATCCACAAGGGAAAATCTGTCATCCTGAATATTGCCATCAATAAAATATGTCGCCCATGTATCCCTGGCATACTCAGCTAAGATCAAATGCCTCCAATCCTCAGAAACCTCGGTGAGCAAACAAAGGTGGGTTCTCAGTGAGAGAGCATCGACAACAACATTCTGGGTTCCTTTGATATAGGTAATATCAAAATCATATGACTGCAATTTACTCACCCATTTCTGTTGCTTCTCATTGAGATCTCATTGCACAAGAAAATGTTTCAGACTATTATGATCGGTTTTAATACAAAATTTACTCCCTACTAAATACTATCTGAATTTGGCCAAGGCATGCATAATGGTCAACATCTCCTTATCATACACATTGAATGCTCTCTCAGGACCACGTAGCTTCCGACTCTCAAAGACAATGGGATGGCGATCCTGGGATAATACTGCTCCTATACCCTCTCCTAAGGCATCATAGTGTAAATCAAAAGGCCTCGAAAAATCTGGTAATGCCAAGATTGGACAAGTAGTCATAATAGTTTTGAACCTCTCAAAACACTCCTGCGCCTGAGCGGTCCACTGAAAAGCACCCTTACGTGTCAAGTCTGTAAGGGGGGCAACATGTCTAGAAAAACCCGCCACAAATCTGCGGTAGAAGGCACATAATCCAATGAACCCTCTCAACTGTGTCAGGGTCTCAGGCGTGGGCCAGTCTAAAATGGCACGGACTTTATCCGGATCCATAGGCACACCATCTGCACTAATAATATGACCCAAATAAAGCAGCTCCGTCATCCCCAGGGCACACTTAGATTCCTTGGCGTATAAGGAATCCCTCTCCAAAATACTCAACACTGTACCAAGGTGTGCAACATGGTCATCTGAAGTCTTACTATAGACTAGGATGGCATCAAAAAATACTAATACAAAACTCCTCAGCTGGCTGTGGAACACCCTGTTCATCGTGGACTGGAAGGTAGCCGGGGCATTTGTCAAACCGAAAGGCATGACAAGGAACTCAAAGTGCCCACAGTGACATCTGAAAGCTGTCTTCTCGATGTCCTGTTCCCTAACGACTAGGATGGCATCAAAAAATACTAATACAAAACTCCTCAGCTATCTGTGGAACACCCTGTTCGTCGTGGACTGGAAGGTAGCTGGGGCATTTGTCAAACCGAAAGGCATGACAAGGAACTCAAAGTGCCCACAGTGACATCTGAAAGCTGTCTTCTCGATGTCCTGTTCCCTAACTCGGATCTGATGATATCCGAACCTCAAATCTATCTTCGAAAAAAACTGTGCCCCGTGCAACTCATTGATCAGCTCGTCAATCCGAGGGATGGGGTACCAGTTCTTAATAGTCTTCCTGTTCAGCATCCGGTAATCAATACACATGCGCAAGGTGCCATCTTTCTTCTTCACTAGAATAACTGAAGAAGCAAAGGGGGATTTACTCGGCTGAATATGTCCCATCTCAAGTAGTTCCTATATTGGCTTTTCAATATCATCTTTTAGCCATTTCGGATGCCTGTAGGGAGTGATCATAATGGGCTTAGTGCCCTCCAACTCTATGATGTGCTCGGTTCCCCTATCTGGAGGTTTACCCGAGGGTAAGTCTCTAAACACCTTATCGTGTTTAGTTTTCAGCTGCTGAATATCAAGATGATATGTGAATGTATCTGTGTGGTCTAATGAAGGCACCAGTCTACACTCAACTGCCCAATCTATCTCATCCTCATGTAGCACTAGATGCTGCATCCGCCTGAGCGAAATCTGCTTAAGCCCCTCATCTCTAATGGCCTTAAGTACCTGTGGTTTCCTGTCCGAGATAAACCTTATCTCCATCCTCTTAGTACTGATATAGATGTCCTTAATAGTGTGTAGCCATGCCATCCCCAAAACCAAGTCCGTACCACCCATATCCACCACATAAAAATCTGCCATAAAGGCATAAGTACCCCGCTTAACTGGTAAATCAGCAACCCTCTTGTTACACTTAAGAGTGTAACCATCTGCTACCTGTACTCTCAACCCCTCAAAATCCTCTGTCTGGATTCCTCTGCGGGTCACCAAACGGAAGTCAATAAGGTTATGTGTGGCTCCGGTGTCAAAAAGCCCAGTCACCCTCTGTCCAGCTAGAAGACCATGTAATCTAAAATCACCCTCTTTTTTCATACTGGAGAGGTATGCCACTTTGAGGTTTGATGCCTCAACCTCTTCTTCTGAGTAACCATCTGAATGCCTTGATCCTGGTCATCCATCTCACCTGTATACTCAGGAACGTCCTCATCATCATAGAACCATTCCATCATCCTGTGCTTATCCTGGGGTTTCATAGGACAGTTATGTGTGACATCATACGGGCCCGGCAGTAAAAACACAGTTTCTTCCTCCTTAAATCATCAAGTGTTTCCTGATCTAAGGGTGCTGCCATAGGATGTTTAGAATCTGATTTTTCTTCCCTTCTTGGGGTTGTCCTATCATAAGATGGTCTAGAAGGTCTCGCAGCAAACTGTCTCTTTGGTGCAGAAGACTCCAAGTCTCTAGCCTTCTTTATGGCCTCATGTGGATCTAGGGACTTAACCCATCCACGTAATGGTTCAACTAATCCCTCTAGGAATAGCATCACCCTCCTCTGCTCTGAGATGTCATATACCATCACTGATATGCGCTGAAACTCACTGATGTAACCCTCTAAGCTGGCTATCTGCTGTAACTGAGCCAACTCTCTGAAATAGACCTCGGGGTCTTTTTTGTCAAAGCGCTCAATCAACCTGTCTACAAACTCCTGATAGACCGTAATCTGGTCATGATGTAGTGATCTCAGTCCATGGTACCACCGATCATGTGCAGTCCCATCTAATGCAAAACTGCAAATCTAATGGCGTCCTCCTCAGTCATCAGACGTAATGCGAGATAGGTATCGAGCTTGTGGACCCAAGCTCTAGCAGTGACCCTACCGCTGCCATCAAAATGTGCTAGCATCATCTTGCTAGCCACCTGTCTCAAATCATTATGTTCCATCCTCTGCCTATCCTGTGATGGCCTTCCCCTTGTATGCTCCTATTTCTGGGTCAGATATCTGTCAAAGTTCAGATTTTGTTTCAAGGCTGGAGGGAGGGCATCCCATTCAGCATAGTGCGTGACTATATCGTCAGCAAAAGGGACACTCTCGACATCAACACTGGCTGCATCAGCCTCTGGTCTCATAAATCTGGGCCCCCGGGGTCTGAACTGGTCTCTCCTGTCACCCGCTCTATCTGCTCTATCATGTCTCGAGGTTCTAGGTTCATAATCTCTGTGCCTATCATCAACCCTCGATCTATGTGACGCGACACAAGCATCACGTGATCTCTCCCTACTCTGATCCCTCAGGAGAACGATCCGTCTCAATGTGTCAGAAAGCTCGTGTAATACATCAGCTACATGATGCTGGCCTGCTGTTAGGCTCCTGAATGTCTCCCTAGCTTCTCTGTTCTAGTCTGCTTCATTAGCAGCTGTGGGTTTGGCCTGACCTGCTGAGCCACCTGCATTATTATCTCCACCAAGTATTGTGCCAAACTGAATATCTGCATCTTCGTCTGGTGGGGGTGACTGGCCTCTCCTGAAGTAATGCCTACCGGGAATGAATCTCCTATCTTCTGCCATAACTGAATTCTAGAATAATAATAATCAAAATGAACCCGATTTCCTTGCAGGCTGGCAGGAAACCTTTCTTATACCACTGTAATGAGCCCAACCAGGCTCTTTCTCAATTTCTCTAATAAATCCAAAATCTTTGCCAATAGGAGAAATAATGTAGCTTTTTGAATTTAAATTTTAATAATCATATCATATCATATGCATTTAATTCAAATACTTGATCATGAATTACAAACACTTCACTATGTGCCATTTATGATTGATTCCAGGAAATACAAAATATGAGAAAAACCCAGTGTTACCCGGAGACCCGTCTCTCCCCCTCCAGACGCCTCTCGGAGACTTTTTGCGTCTCCGGAGACTTCAAAAATGGCCGGAGACTTCATGACAAAGTCTCCTGAAGAATCGAAGTCTCCGATTCCAAAAAAATGAAGTCTCCCCCACGTCTCCTAATTAAAAAACAAATTTAAAATACAACATTAAGTCATTTTATGATTTTGACTTATTTGAATGTTTTTTTAGCAAGGTCATTTATGATTTAACATTTTTAATAAATATTAAATATTAAATCGACAAAATTCAAATAAATGAATATTTAATATTTATATATTAATGTAACAAATAATGAATTACAATTTATAAAATATTGTTATTGGATTATATAATATATTATTTATTAATATAATAATAAGTAATAC
>MU226210.1:1361539-1373406 GCA_018584345.1 Thuja plicata
GAAAATCATACTTAGCAGGGAGGACTCTCACTGAGATAAAGTTGGACAGCACAGACTTAATAATATTGCAAATTTAATAAGTCTAAGGTTGATGATAAGCAGATAAGACTTAGTTAACAACCAAGCTTAGATTCAAGGAACCAAGTTACAAACCAACTTAGGAACCAGGAACATTACAAGATGGCAGATACCGTTACTCTTACTTGGCCTATTGCTCTTCGGCTTTGTTGGCTGCCTCGGACCCTTGTGGGTGTGCTCGATGCTGGTATGCCCAGGCGTCCAGTCTCCTCTGCTCTGTGGGTATTGATATCGACCACCTCCCTCCCTTCTAGTACTCCCTGGACGCCCCTGCTCATCTCCTCCCCCCTCAGTCGGAGCTGAATGAGATCACCAGGTTAGATATTTACAGGAGATATATTTAGGCTACTTGGGTTGACCCTCCGGGTGGCCTTCGGCCTCGCATGGCCTTCTACTCCGAGCACCACATTGATATCCAGGATGGTTTGATCACTCGGCCCCAGTATACTTTCAGACGCTGGCCCCACGCCCTGCGTATCCAGCTCGGGTCCTTCAGAGTTGGCTCCCACCGACTTCGGATCCAGACCGACCACCAGATTAGCAGAGAGGAGAGGTTATGTCAGTGTTGTGGTATGGGGCTGGCTGAGATGGAGATCCATTTCTTATTCTATTGTCCGATTTACTATCAGGTTCGTGGGAGGTTTCATTGTCTTTTCAGGGATTGCAGGTCTATGTCTTCTTTCTTCAGATATGAGGATCAACACTATTTGGCTCTTTATCTCCAAGAGGCATTTCATCTTCGTGATTCGACTTTACAGGTGCTCTCTCCCCCGAGCTCTACATCCCTTTATCAACAGATCACCTCCTTCTTTGCTCCGGTTCCCTCCCTTAGAGGAACCAAGAGACCTGAGAGTCCTTCCACTGTCCCTCATTCCAGATCGGTCAGAAATTGCAGCAGTCACTTGCTCTTACAGCCCCATTGACGGTAGAGGAATCCCTCCTCCCAGAGACGGACTCCGACTCAGATTCCTCCTCCCACAGACCACTACCCGTCAATTTTGAGTTACTTCTCGGCTTTCGAAAACCACTAGTTGCTTGGTGGTTCTGCGGTTTCCTCTCCTCTCATGCTTTTGCTGCTGTTTCTTCTTTTTCTGTTGTTTCTCTTCTTTTTAGGACACCGTTTGGTGGTCCTGTTGCTTTCTGGGCTCGCTGTTGTACTCTCAATCCCTTAGGCCCGTTTGTGGTCTCTTGTTGGACGTTAATAATTTATCTTATGTTATCTTATCTTATCTTGGAGGTCTTTTGTTCGCTCTCCAAGTCCATTGCCCGGTTATAGGCATCTTCGTATGAGGTGGGGTGCACTATCTTCATTTTCCTCCGTAGGTTCGATTTCAGGCCCTCCACGAACCATCTTTTCTTCAGGCCATCCGCTGGCTGGCTATCCATTTTTCCGACTAACTCCTTCAGTCGGCGACTGTAGGCCCGCATAGTCTTATTTTTTCCCTGTTTGGTTCCATATATTTCCGAGACAATTTCATTGTCGTCTCGCAGGAGCCTAAACTCCTTTTCGAATGCTTTCTTTAATAAGTCCCAGGTGTTCACTCCGGTTTTGTTTAAGTGGGAGTACCAGTCGATTGCTACCCCTCGGAGGGTTGCCAGAAACTGTCTCATCCATTCGTCCTGGTCAGCGACTCTTCGCGGACCAGATTGTTTGACACGTGCGGCAATGCCGAATAGGACCTTCTTTTCCATCTCCGTGGAATTTTGGCAACTTCTCCTTGTTGGTCGCCATGTTTACTTTTCTAGGCGCCGACTGTGTTTGCAGCACCGGTTGTGTTACAGGCTAGGATGGTATTGTTGACGTCGGTACCCCAGAATTGTTTGGTACCGTACCACTTGATGTCCCCGAACTACTGGAATTGTCCAAGCCTGGTGGGATATTGTGATACCCGTGCCCCTTGGTCACTTCGATACTCGCGGTGGCAGCGGTATCCTGAGCCTCCCTCCGTGCGGCTTCCTCTTTTTCCTTCCTTCAGACATCTCTTGCTTTCGTCCGTGGGGCTAAGGTTAAGGACCCCAACAAGCTCCTTGTTTCCTCTAGGTAGTCCTTGTCACTTCTCCCAGCCTCCCGGTCAGATACCTCTAGATCCTCGCCTTCACTTACTCCCATCGGTAGTCCTTTGGTGCGTCTTCTGTATCTCTCCCTTCGCTCGGCTTGCTGTTGTGCGAGTACGGCTTTCCTATCGGCTTGTTCCTCCTCGAGTTCCTTCTTTCTATTTTTATTCAATTGGTTGGGCATGAATTCTTTGCTCACTTCTCCACAGGGCAGTAATCAACACATCAATTTATTTTCTTTTTTCTTCTCGAGTACGTCTAGGCAGCGGCGCCAAATGTTTACCCGCTGGGGTAACCTAGTTTACTAGTGCATAGACGTTGTACGGAAATACAAATACATAAGATAGATCAGAAAATATCAAAGTCTTTATTAATCATCCGTAACTTGAATACATTTACAATAGTCCCTATCAGCATATCTCCGAAGAGAAAGTACATCTCTTATATAAATCCTGAAGGGGTGTGACTAACCGTCACCACCGATTCCCAACTGTTGTCTGGTAGTAACTAAGTACCGTCGGCTACACATAATATAACTAACACTGCATTAAGTAAGTACAATGGCTAACAGGTTCCACACGTGCCTTGATATGTGAGTGTCACACACTATCTCTGCGCACAGGAACTCTGAATATCCACGGGCGACAACATGTAGTGTATCAACGCCTGCTGGAGGGAGCCTCACGTGACGCTAAACCGTGAGCACCAATGTTTCTTCCTTCACCCGCGGGTTCATACAACACGCCACACAACACAGTCCGCGCGGCTTGTCTGCAAGGTGTGTGCTGTTGATTATCGGGCCTAACTGTCTACCCGCAATTGTAGAGGAAATGCTTCATCCACTAGCCGTAACTAAGGAGAATCAGCCCAGAGAAAACTTCCTTCTCTGCTGGAATGGAAAACGACCTCTTGTGCAGGTCTCAATTCAAGGAAACTCCAGAATTCAGAATGACTTTCTTTCCTTCAGCCACAGATGAACAGTTCGAAGGAAGATGAATTGATTATACAACAACAATCAATTGCAGATTAGATTCAGAAGAATCAGTCTTCTAGAAAACGAATTCGACCCTTATACTAAAGCAAGGGCACAAATTTCAGAATAACCAGGAACAATTCCCAAGACCAATTTTAATAAAAAATATTTGATGATCAGTTCCACAAATGAGTCCATATTATAATTCTTTGGTGGCCATAGTTTCCAAAAACGAGCATCAGTTAACCACTCCATAATATCAATTTCTAAAACATTATAATAATAAAGTATTATTATTATAATAATATAGCCTTATTATTAATTAATAACATATAGTTATTAATTAACAACAATTAATTATCAAATATGACTCCAGTGATAATTCATGCATCCACTGCTGGTAATGACTGATGTTGCAACATGGCCCTCAACTGCACTGCCAGAAATAGTAACCGGCCCAAACTGACTTACTATAAATAGTAAGCCCAGATTTGCGAAAAATGACAAATCTGTCCAGTGAGACCCTCAAAACACACTGTCAACTCACGAGGGTCGCGATGATGACCTGACCATAATCAGGCTCCTAGAACCTGCTAATTTGGGGACATCACACGATCCTGGGATCCAATGCCACTAAATGAACTTTCTAACTTGTTTCCTAAGGTTTGCTTTGAGAAATCAAACTTATCATGACATGAATCCTCAACATACAATGCATCATTAGTACCCAATTCTTGAGTACCTTCATGTTACAACTCACTGGTACCATCCTGCACATGTGTAAACATTGCTATCTCATGCTTATGCAAGGTATCATTACTGCTGCTATGAAAATCAGAACTATTGAGCTTAACTTTTCTATGCAATCTTTATTCTTGGCACTAGTATGATGAGTGCCAATACCCAAGGTCACCGCCATAACACCTTCTGGATTTGCCATGACTTTTAGTTCTTCTTCACACTCAAGTGGACAACTGCTGTTATAAAAATCAGGCTTATTATCATGACTGATAACAACCTCTTGAGCACTAATAATGCCCACTTCCTGGTCAAATTTTACCTTCTTATCACCAGAAACAATTTGCTTGTCATTACGTGAACCAACTCTTCGTGCAAATAGATCCCGAGCTTTCTTATGATAGTGTTTCTTTACCAAATCAGTCTTATAGCATAGCTTTGGATGAAAGTCCATGAAAACACTGAAAGATGAATTTTTCTTAACATATTGAGGAAGAGTATCATATTCCTCAAACATGCTAAGTACTTCTTCCCTTCTATCACCCATTATATCTTGTGGTGTAACCTTCATCTGTTTTCCCTTTTTTTATTGCTTTCCTAGATTTTCCCATGACCGAAACAAAGCAAGAGTGCTGGTCACTCAGATATCAACTGTGTGAATTCTTTGAAACTTTAGTTTCCAACCCCAACAGGATGACAAGAAACCGCTCTGATACCACTGTGAGAACCTCTGCATGTTCTAAGTCTGCCAAACCACTAATTTGCAATGCAAATGATATATTCGTTTTGAAATTGTGATTAAATACGAATTCCCATGAGTTTCTAGTTGAATTGACAATTTGACAGACAAGATAAATTATTTTCAGAATTCTGATCTTCACAACAACAAACACTAATACCAAATTCTTCACCTTTCTGGCCCAAATAGAATGCCTGAATGAAGCTCTTTCAAGCAATAACTTCAGCTGGTATCTCACAACCTCAAAATTGCATAAACATCAAAGAGATTTGTTCTCCAATGGCTGAAGATGACTGAAACCCTTGTCTATTTCTACACACAACTCACACATCCAAAAAGCACAAGTATAAAATGTCTTCAAGAATGAATTCTATTTTCTTTTTTGACACTTTTATAGCTTCTCCAAGTAGGTCGACCTCATAGAGAGCATTTGATTTGCTTTTGAAATCCACTTTTAAGTTTTTGATAAAAACTTTATATAATCTCCTCAACTTGGGGACTCACTTTTATGCAATTAACAATGTACTTTAAGTGGCATTTAATTGAGGTTCATGGCCCCATTGGTTATAAAGTACACTTTTACATTATAATTTAACTTTATGTTATTTAATTATCATTAAAGTACCCCTTTAATGATAATTATTCCTTAATCCTTTAATATTTGGCCCAACCAACTGAATATGAGGTCAACACTGCAACTAAGGCCTATTCAGGTGCCTTGCTATAAATAGAAACCCTGACTCCCTGAAATAGTAACTTACTATAAATAGTAAGTGAGCCAAACAAAGTCCAACGAAGGCCAAACCTGAACATATACTGAGATCGGACGGAGAATACACACTGATCTTTGCCAAATGGGGATCCTCTATCCAAATGCCTTAGCCTACGAGGGCCAGTGATAGGCAAATCCAACAAACTCTAATGCTCGCGAAAATGGAGACATTATAGATGTGCTACCCAAGAAAACAAAGGCTCAAATATTTAACGCCCCAAAATACTCAGCACAAAGGATTGTTGTTTTTTGGGGGACAAATGAAACGATACTTATGTAAGGGAAAACGCAAAAGCCTAGCAAACAAATGGAAATGACTCACAAACATCCCACACTTTGAATTTTCTTGGTTTCTTTGCATTTGCTAACACACTGATAGGCATTATTATGTTTGATATATATATATATATATATATATATGTATTTATTAAATATTAAATATTGCAGATTTATATGATGATAATAATAATATATATAATATATCAAATATTTATATATATATATAGGGTGATCTGTTGTCGCCCTTACTCTTCGTTCTAATGGCAGACTCTCTAAGCCGTTGAATTGGACACCTTATATCTTGTGGGGAATTGGAAAGGCATACAGATTCATGATGATATTGACCCGGTGTCACTCACAATTTGTTGGTGATGACTTGATCTTTGGCGAAGCTTCCAATCGGGAGGCTGCGGTCATTAAAGATACTTTGGATGCATATGCCATGGCAGCCGGGCAAACGATAAACAACAATAAGATTGAGGTTTTTTTTTTCGTTGTCAAATTGCATATGCAAAGAAGAATCGCTGGACTCCTTGGATGGAAGATTGGTTCGCTCTTAACCAAATGTTTGGGAGTTCCTTTATTCACTGGGCCCCTAAGCCATCTCTGTTGGAAGATATTATTGTGAGGTGTAGGACAAAGACAAATGCATGGGAGCACAAATGGATGGGTCTACCTGGCAGAATCCAACTTATTAAAGTTGTCCTGGCGGCAATCCCGATATACACCATGACATGTTATAAACTTTCACCCAAGGCCGTTCATGCACTCGAAAGTTTCATGAAACATTTCCTATGCGAAGGTGCTAAAGAGGTTAAACGCATTCCATTACTTGGATGATTAACAGCTTGCGAATGCAAATCTGAGGGTGGCATGAGTCTTAGAAGAATGAAGGACCAAAACATTACGCTTGGTGCAAAATTATTTTGGAAGATGTATCGGGCTCTGGATAAGAAGTCATGCAAGATAATGCAGAAAAAATACTTGGATTGTTTGGAGCTATCACGAATCCTCATCATTGCAAACTCTTGTGGAGGACTAACTATTTGGAAATTTATGTGGGAATGCCGTTCGGTTATTACAGATCATTTCTTTTGGAAGATAGGTAATGGCATAAAGGCTCAATTCTGGCGTGACTCTTGGGACGGTCACATGAGCCTTGAAGACATTTTTGGAAATGTGGATTGGATCGCAGACTGTGAACTTCAAATCGGTAGTTATGTAGCTGATTACTTTGTTGAATCATATCCTGGTAGTGGCATCTTTAATTGGCTTCCCACCAATAGTCTTGGCATCCTTAAATAGGCGAGTAATGTGGTGAAAAATATTTTGTCTGAGAGTTTGTTATGTATTTGCAATACAAAGGATGAAATTATATGGTGTGCTTCCAAGACCGGAGAATATAGCGTTAAGCTCGGTTATATGGCACAAGTTGCTATAAAAGAGAACAAGGATGGAGAATATAAACTATGCTGAGATAGACTTGTGGCTCCTAGAGCTGGAGCATCCCTCTAGACGAAAAAGCATAATAGAATATTAACAGGGGAGAGACTCAAAGCATGTGGTTTCGCTGGCCCAACCATTTGAGTCATGTGCTAAAGCGATGAAGAAACCACATAACATCTATTATATGACAACCCCTTCGTCAGAAAATGCTAGGAACATTTGTGCAGGGACCTTGAATGGTCTTCTGCTTGGGCACAGTCTCTTGAAATGATTTTAACAGGCTGGCCACACATCAACTCTAAATCACATTGGGCTGGAATATGGACCATTGCTCCTTCCATGGTTCTAGGGCTGTTATGGAAGGAGAGGAATAAAATAATTTTTGAGGGCAAGGAGTCTACGGTGGATACAGTTTATAAATGCATTAAATCGGCCATATGTGAAGTAATTAAAGCTAAAATATATAGCACCAAAATTGAATACATTAGTGACTGGGACAAAATGATCCAGCTAAATGGGATGGATTGAAGCCCCCTAACATCAACATCCAGACCAAAGCAATTACTAGGAAAAAGGCGGTATGGGTTCCCCCTGCGGTCGGGAAACATAAGTTGAACTTCGACGGGGCTGCAAAGGGCAATCCCGGTGAGGCTGGTTACAACGACATTATTCGAGACAACAATGGAAAACTTAATTTCCAAATATATGGCTATTTGGGCTAGAGTAGGAACAACATTGTTGAAGCAGTTGCCTTAGAAAGAAGTCTAAAAATCTGCATTGATAAAGGTGTTAATGTGCTGGACATTGAGGAAGATTTGCAAATAATTATCAATGCAATAAAAAATGAGGAATGTCGCAATTGGAAAGTGAAAAGGAACATTGATAACATATTATCTTACCTAAGTAGGATCCCAGAGTTCTGAGTCATGCACATATTCAAAGAAGCAAATTGCGCAGCGGATTACTTGGCAAACTTGGGGGTACAATCCAAGACTAATGAATTCACTTTCGATGGTGACCATTCAGACAAAGCTTTATACAAGCTGCTAGAAAAGGAATTCACTGTGACATAGGGGGCTGATTGTACTGGAGTGAGCTGACCATTTCAGCCCAGTGGCAATGCATGAAATGTCACGTGATATGACTTCTCCCTGACATATTGAGTGCCGAATGTGGACATTATTTACTCTTGATCTACACATATGTACTCATATAAAATGGCTTTGGAAGGTGAGAATTCTAGAGCCTTCGGTCCAGTATTATATACTCTCCCACTAACTATGTTATGCGGATGCCTATATCTCTGGGAACTTCTTTGCGCAATGGCTACGAGGAAGAAATTTGGTGTTTCATGTGATTGCAAGGCGGAGATGCTTGACAAGAAGGTAATTGGCATATTTGATGTCAAAGATGACTCAGTGCGTGCTGGAATCCTCAAGGTCCTTGGGCCCAACTGTTCCTCCCAGGGCCAAATACATGACGGGAAGATATATGAGAGATTTTTCACCACCATTACATAGGCCACGGATGCTGGCTCTGCTCTTTATGTATATTTCCCGATTCGGGAGGATCACAGAGTAGCTGTAAGGTCTGAAGCTAAGTTGTCGGTTCAGATTCCAGTAGGGATGGGGGTTTGAGATTTGGGTTCAAAATTTGTCCTAATTTTTTCTGGGTTGGGTTCGGATTTGTTTTGGGTTCGTCCGTACAAGAATATATGTTTTAAAAAAATATCTATATATGTATATATGCAGCAACAAATAAGTTCATACCTTGAACAATGGCAACCAAATAAGAAAGTTTAATATTGGAGGCAAGATGTTTTTCTTTTCATTCACAAATGATTTATAAAACAATCTTTTTGGTCTTTTTAGTGGTCACTTTTAGGGTTTGAGGGTCAAATAGACCTATGTTGGCAAAAAAACTTTATGAAAAATTCAATGAAAAAGATATTTTCAGTCAAATTCGCCCCAAATTTGTTCCGGGTTCCTGCGTCCAAATCTAAAGTTTTCCAAATTCGTCCAAAAGTTCCTACTGACAGATTTTTGACGAATTTGAGTGTATGCGGCAGAATTTACAGCGAATTCGAACCAAATTCAAATTTCCTGCAAACCGAATCTCAAATTCTAGTAGGAAGGAGCGAATGTGGTAACTTAGGTCTGAAGTTATAAAGATCAAGACAAATCCCAAAAAAGGATACATTGCTGGGATTTGACACAAAAGTTGTGGCAAAAAAGAAGCTTAAGAAGCTTCTTTTTGAAGTTCTAAAATTGTCTTGGGAAGGATTGGAGCGGCTAGATATGACTGCTTTTGGGAATTTTCATTGCTATAATGGTGATATGCTCTCTGCTTCTCAAATTGAGCATGTAAATGTTTTGGCAGAGGGTATTATTGCCCTCAATAACTATCTTCTCATGTGAGCTTATTATGAATGGGATATACCCCCTTTTGGTAGAACTTATATATATATATATATTACAATTATATATAATATTTATATATGATAATAACAAATATTTATATTATTATGATAATATGTAGTATTTTGTATTATAATTATTTATTTATATTTTATTTAAAATTTCTATTATTTAATTTGTATTTATTATTAAATTATTATTCTAATATTATATTTAATATTTCTTCACTATTATTATATTGTTATTGTTTATTGAATTTAGTCTCATAAATAGGGGACATCACAGATAACACCAATGCAAAATTTGACCAAGGGAAATCCACTACGAAACATCTCGGATTGGTTATCTAGGATGCGAATAACAAGGCCAAAATTACACAAAATGACAAGGACTAAAACACTACTAATTTGGGGCTTCCGAATTTAGGCACTAAAACAATACATTAGAGATCTCATCTAGGAACATTTGTTTCATATTTTGTACTTTCTAGTTTTAGAACAAGTTGCAAATATCTTCACGAAACCTTTATTAGAATATGTTCGTCTATCTGAAACTCCTCTGCTATCTCCAGCTGCATACATGACTCCATGTCATCACGTGAACCATCTATACTGTGGCATGAATCTATGTTACCTAACTCATCTATAATACTCCAATCCTGAGTGTCATCACTGGGTAGCTCCATGCTCACATCCTCAGTACATGAAAAGACTACAGTCTCCTATACTGACTCCACACCGCAACAACTGTCATAAACATCAGAGTTGTCAGAGCTCAAATACTCCTCGCAGTCCTCAAAGATAACACAATCATCTATGGTGTCAAAATCCAAAGTGGTATCTACAACCTCCTCTACTCTCCCCGTATCCACGGTATCAATGACAGGCTCACATAAAGAACTGGTGTCCAGAAAATCAGACCCTGTATCGCTGATACTGCTACCAACTGATGCAAGGCGGCCATCAATGTCAGTAGACATGTCACCAGCCTGATCCATGTGCCTAACTCTGGTAGGCTCAGGATGCTGAAACTCAGTAACACTATCTGCCAACAAGTCAGGCACATCCACATGTCCCTGTAAAGAATCTCCACCCTCTGGTGTGCAAACAGGACTAGTGGCTGGTCCACTAAGTACAAGAACATCTCCCCCAAAATCAGCAGCTTCTGAAAACTCATCATGTAGATTTCTGGATGTCGCACCTGTAAAATACTCACGTCTCTCCTCATATCTTCTCTATGAAGAGGACCTACTGAACAAAGAAACCAAATAATCTTCTTCCCTATAGACAGTTGCCGGATTTAAAAGTGGCGCATTTAATCTTTCCAGTGTTTGCCTTCGTTTCTCCATATCCTTTACTAAGGCATTTGTTTGTTTTCTTAATTCAAACAAACTGTCTAACTGGTTTCTATGAGTACTAGATTTCCTGTATGTGTCCATGACCGCCAAAAAAACCTGAGTGTTGATCTCTCAAGTCAAACAATCAAGCCTACTAAATATAACCCCCACCGGATGGGAGGAAAATTGCTCTAATACCACTGTAAAGAGCCTGCCTGGCTCTAACCCTCAATTTACACCAAATTAATGAATTCTTTCCAATTTCAAACAATGAAGTGATTTTTGCCTTTATATTTTAAACATAAATCAATTGCAATATAGGAAAAGAATTGAAGATACAATTCACAGGCACATTGTCCTCTTAGATTTCATATTTTTAAGAAAGACTACAATGCATGACGAGAAAATTCAGAACGATCAAATTCAAATCAAAATCATCTATAAGAACCTGGAATATTGAATCCAACATCAATATGCTTATGCTGAAATAAATCGCAGCTATATGCAATGCTGTTCCCTTGGCGTCAAGCTTGGAAACGACTATGCTGGTGCCCAACATGACCAAATCGTGCCTGGCTCTTAAATTGCAGAACTTGTAATATCTAACACTTCTCTAAACTGGATGCTGAATTAAATTAAAACACCACTCCACAAATGCTGAATCCTAAAACAAACTCCACCATTAATTGCAATCTCGACCACTGGCTGCAGCCACTGAAGAAGACACAATTCACCAGCCAAAATGTTGACTCAAAGTGCAGTGATATCTGAAAGAATTCACATTCTCCAGATCAAGAAAATGAAACCCTTGGTTCCATACTTCACACTGAATCACCAAACTCATAAAAATGATGTATCAAGAATGCCTTCAAATTTCACTTCTTGAGGTATTTATAATTTCTCCATCCAAATCGAACTCTAAGCTTCATTAATACACTTTGCATAACTTAAATGATTATGCCAATAAAACATTATACTTGCATAACCTTTCATTGAAATATAATACTCCATTATATTTCCCTTCATTAAATGAC
>MU226210.1:1379253-1399015 GCA_018584345.1 Thuja plicata
TCAAACCGATTACATATTGAATTAAGCTTGATAAACAGCAAGATACGCAAACAAAAAACGGAAACAAAAATCAGACATCTTAATCTATCATCTAGTCGAAAACGGAAACAAAAATCAGACTTTTTTTAAACGTTTTGCAAAAAAAATCTGTCGATGCTGACGTGGCATTTCGAGGGAGAGGGTAAAGTACCCAGCAAGTATCCGGTATGGGGATACGCGTCCCAGTACCCGGTACGTGTACCAGGGGTCTGGGTACGCGTACCCGTGCAACTATGATCTTTACATATACATTTCTCATATGCAAATGATATGCAAAGCATTCAAAAAAATGACGCCTCCCAGTTTTAAGTAAAAGAAAACGCGATTTTAGTAAGTGATAGCATATGCTAATGACTAAAAATTCAACACCCTCATGTAAATAAGCCACAAGATTTAAAGGTCACTTTACATATGTTTCGTCTTACCAAAAATGATATGCAATAAGATTAAAAAATGACGCCCCTCTTAGGAAAGATGAAACCGTGGGTTTAAAGGGGCATGACGGGTTTTTTGGAAACCTTTTGCATATCAATTTTATATGTAAAGCTCACAAAATTTGCCACCATTTTAGTTTTCGAGTTTAAAAGCATTGTTTTTTCTTTTGAAGGAGTAATGAGCTTTTACAAACATATTGCATATGATTTGATACACATGCAAACTCACTGAAAATCGCCACCACTTACCCTTAAAACAAAACCGTGAGCTTATAGGGAAGTATGACGGGTTTTACGATTAAGATTACATAAGTTCAAAACATAATATAATGCATAAAGTAAATACATAACATCTTTTTTCAACGCATTTACATACGTGCAAGAACCTTTCAAATATATGCAAAAGGAGATAAAAACACCACCATTTAGTTAAGTTATAAAGAACTCTTAGATAACTTAAAGTGTTTACAAATGCAATTTCATTTTAAAAGCCCACCTTTTATCTTGTTTAACCGAAAAGTAAGATTTTTAAATAACACATATATATTCAGATTGAATATGCATATGTAAACGAAAAGTCCACTTCGTGAAGAATATTCACAATCTATTATATGCAAACTTATGTTCTCTAATGACCTGATATGCAGACATGATTAAATGTCCACCGTCATCAAAACAATAAGCAAAGCTTCACAGAATGATGTGAAATTTTAAAATGGGATTTTAAACCCACTACACAAAATCAATTTCAACTTCGTGCAGTTAACAAGGAAAAGTCCACCTTTCATAAGACTTTTGCAAGACGTGCAATCTGTTCGAAAAACCCCACTGGCAGGATGCTCTAAACCCCTATAACTTGAGCTAGACCAACCCGATTGACCCCTAGATAGCTCGAAATGAGCAGAATTGCGAAGACTACAATCCTAAGACAAAAACAAAACCAAAAACAAAACACAAAATAAAGAAAAACGAAGAAAAGACAAGGAAGACAAAATGCTCTTAAGAAGTAAAATCAGAGGTGAATCAAGGGATGACTGATTCCCTCGAACAAACTTCTTTCAAAGCATTGAAAACCATAGAGAGAAATCCTACCAATTACTAGAAAATTGTGTAGGGTTGTCCAATTTTGCGAATGCAAAATTGAGGACAACAAGTTTATATCCTTACTGTTTGTGAATAAGATTGTTCTCTATTCATTGATCTTGTTTTAAAGTCTTTTTTTCTGGCACTAGGTGGTTTTCCTTTAAATCTGAATTGTTCCTGGAATAGATTTATTTTAACACAATATAAATCTTACATAGATCTATGACCTTGCTATATAATCCTTGACACCTAAACATAACTTTTAAGTTGGAAATATTTTAAATTCAAATGGTTTTCAGCTCAGATACCAGATTCCTCTAAAATGCCCTAGAATCTAATTATGGTTTTGGTGCAGTCTTGGTTCTTTTCGGATTCCTGCAGGGTCCCTCCCGGGCAGCTGGGTTCCCTGTGGAGGGAATCCAACCGCCCAGGAGGGACCCTGCAGGAATCCGGGGGAACCCACAGGTACCCAAGGTTGTGGTTGCCCAAAAACGAGACCCACATGCCATTTTTTATTTTTATTTTTAAATCTATAAACCTTCTAAAACCCTCATTTCGACCATAAAGCATGTAGGCTCTTCCACATGACATGGACATAGCAAGTGGCACGACTGGTGGTTCAAATGAAGTTGAAGTGGAACCAAATGTGACCTTGATTCCTATGATGATGATGAAGATGAATTTGAATATTAAATATGAAATATGGCTTGTAATTTGAATTTTCATTGTGTAAAGACATTTTGAGACTTTTGCAAATTTTGAATATGATATATGAGGTATTTTATTTGTAATTTATAAATACACTAAACTAGCGTGAACAGTGCTTTGAAGTTTGAACATCTGGGAACCAGATACTTTGTAAAGTACATGGAGGATTTAAATTGATGTCAATTTACATTATGTTATTTTTGAAGCTTTTAAAAATTAGTTTAATTTTCATATATTTTAAGAAAAGGAAGTTTGGACCATTTACAAACTTCAAAATGGGAAGCTACTATTTATTCCATTAGGTAAGGTGCCTTTTGAACATATGCATACTGTTCTCTTGTTGGGATAAGACTTAAGGTTTTCCACAATATCATACTGTTAGACTGAGATTTAGTTCCTTGACAATGATGTTGTTGTTTGTACTAAGTGCTGTGTTATCTCAGTTAATAGGAAAATATTATTTATATAGTGAGACTCTGTGGTGGAAATTGAGAAGTCTGGCTCAATTTATATTTGCAAAGAATGGAGAATTTTGATAAGAAGAACTTTAGTTTCCTTAACATGTCAGCACAGTATGCTGTAATTGAAGACTTGACCTATCATTTTCGTTGTCCTTCAGTGATTGATATCAAGGTACTTTTAGTCTCTCCATTATAGAGTGCAGTAATTGATTGGATGGATGATTCCTAAATGGTTGTCTTTGTCTATGCAATTTGTGCAAGTCTGTAAACTGATGTGTACATTGCCATTATTCTAATGCAACTGTATGGTATTTGTAGATGGGGTCACGAACATGGTTTCCTGGGGCAACTGACGAGTATATCAAGAAGTGCTTGTAATTTTACCTACACATGCTAATACTTCTGGAAAATTGAGGAAAATCACTATGTCTATTATTTGAGCAATTTAATGTCTATAATATTTGAAATATTTCTTTGTTCAGTATTTCTAGATTTTCTTAACTTACAACATGACTTTCAAAAATAAATAATTTGGTGCAGAGATAAAGATAGAAAAACCACTTCTGCTCTTCTAGGTTTCCGTATATCAGGGATGCAGGTCAGCAGATATTACTACAAAGATGATGATTCCTATTTTAGTGCAACATTTAAATATGTTTTGTCCTGGTTGATTTCATCCAATACACTTTTATGATACTCTTAACACATTTTTCCACAGGTTTATGAAACTACTACAAAAACCACCTGGAAGCCAGACAAGAAGTGGTGCAAAGAATTAAGCACTGAAGAAGTTAGGTTAGCATTGAAACGTTTTGTCTCAACAAATCCATTCTCTGAGACAGATCCAGATGGTTCACTTGCATCTTTAATTTATGGTGGCCCAGGAGGTGTTCTTTCACAACTCTTAGAGCTGAAAGCTTGGTAAGACATGAATTAAACACCTTGATAAGATAATATCTCTGATAAGCGCACTGCTCTTGTTTGATCTTGATTTGTTGCTTTGTGTGGGCATCCAACCTGTAGATATGATATACAACAAAATTTTCTAATGCACTGAAATAAAACAGCAATACATAAATACACGATTTATCTTCATGTTTGTGAATTTATAAATATAAGATTTTTCTTTGTTCACACACACACATGCAACATTTTATATTTTTACTTGATTTTATATCATATTTATTTATTATATAAATATATGTTGAGGTATGTTTATGAAATGAAAAAAATTCTGCGATTTTTTACCTTTTCCTTCATCTTTTTCCATGTGCAACCTTTCCCCCCCCCAACCCACCTTTCTTTCCCTTCACTCTTTTTAGTCTATCTGGGACTGCAACTAATCATTTTTCTGTTCCTTAGCTATCTAACATCATGGTGATGGATCACAGAGTGTGATCCGGAATGTTATGGGAAAAATTTGCACACAATCAAATCCAGAAACAACAGCTATCAATACATACATGCATCAGAGAACTATATATAAATGTAGTCTTTTAAGTCTGGACTGATTCATATAGGATGTAGTCTTAGTTGGCATCCTTGCTCATCTCATGACAATGCACGCCAATACAGAAGGGGCAGGGGATGTAAGAACACTCCCTTATGTTATTTTTTTTTTCATTTTTCCCAATGAAGCCAGAACAAAAATTCAAGCAATGAACATGTGAATATGAGAGTTTTCTATCACAAGCTCTGATAGGTTTTTGCATTAACTGAACTTCTGCTGTTATAAATTTGCTCTGATTTTTGCATTCATATTAACCTCTTCTGTTACAAAGTTTGAAGCGAAATATATATAAAGAAAGTACTATGAAGCACTGACTGAACATGCAATTAAAAGCATTTAAATACCTTGAAAGTGAATGCATTACAGACCAGCTACAGACCTTCTGTAACTATTAGTGTAGAAAGCCATCAGCAAATTTCAATTAGGTATTACATCACCACGAACAAGCCTCCCAGCTGAAACGATAGGCTTAGTCTACTCCCAATGATAAGGAACTCTTTTAGACTGCTCAGACCTCTAAGCAATCGTCAAATGACATTGGACACCAATCTAAGGGTCTGAAAATTAAATCACAGTCATAATACCCTGCTGTAGGTGGCTAAAAACAGAGGCGGCAAGGCATAGAAAATGAATAAATCTACAAAACCATGTTCATTCTTTGATGCAAATACTTGTGGGCACCACCAGTGGTTAGATGCCACTCTTACATACAAGGAATATAAAGCACTGAAACATGAAATAGAAATTGAAAGAAAGGAATTCTATCATTATAATTCTAACTTCTTTGATCAATTCCAGTGCAATTTTAAAAAAAAAAATAACAACTAAGAATCAATTGAACTTTTAGATGTAAAGTAAGTACGGAAATGAAATACAGAAATGAAACTAGACTATGATACATGAAATTAAATAAATCATAAATAAAGTATAGGATAGAGTTAGGGTTTTACTGCGAATCAAGTACTTGAGGTTTCCATTCTGTCTTTCTTCAGCTCCAATTAATCATCGGAGGGAAAATATCACTAGGGCGTTTTTACCACCCAACTACGGATCTACTGATCCCCATGCCAGACTTTGTACTCGGAACTGGCGTGACCCTTCGCAGGGGTGTAAGCATGGTCATGAGATTAAGTCAACTGATTCCTGGTGGTTGGTCCTACACAACAAGCCGGTCATACATTGTAGGAACTCCTAACCAAGGTTGAAAAACTCGGACTCGACAATAACTCGGCCGACCCAAAAATTGTGAAAAACTCGGAATTGCCAAAAGCTAGGCGAAAAAATCGGCAATAAATCGGCACCTTGTCACTTTGTCTACTGATTTTTTCCAATTTTAGCCGGGTGATTTCGCGATTTTTTCCAGTACAAATCGCCGCTCGAAAATCATTAAATCGGAGCCGATTTTATGGGCGATTAAATCACTGAGCTTGAGGACGTGAGATATATCGTGCGTTTTGCGATATATCGCAGGTTTTTTCAACTTTGTTCCTAACTAGTATGACCTCTGACTAAGTTATGTATCTGGATCCAAATGAACTGATTATCACTAACAAGCTTAGTGTACCTTGGCCAAGGTTTGACTAGTGCAAGCATGATTAATCGTGCAGTCAATTCAACACCCTAAACAATTTGTTTTCACGACTTCAAGGTGAAATAACGATGGATTTCGTCCTATAGAATCAGGATTACATCTATACCTAACCTTACATGCGTAACGTTGCAATCAGCGATAAGGCCCATATTTGTTTGAGATAAAATTTTATTCTGTTCCCGAGGTCTGAACTTATAATATTATTTTATTTACCGAGGTCTGAAATAAATAACATGTTACTATTTCCCAAGGTCTGAAATAAATAACTTGTTTCTATTTCCCAATATCTGAAATAAATAAAATGTTACTATTTCCCAAGGTCTGAACAACTATCATGGTTTTACCAAAGGTGGACAATTTAACTATAGTTCATTTTAGTGCTGATGAAAAAACATTCGCACCCAGATCTAGGGTTGTGAGAGCAACATACAAAAATTGAAACGTACTGATATCTTCTAACCTCAAAATTAGGTGTTGAAGGTATCTGAGTTTGTAGTACATAATTCCTTTACCATTTCTAGGGACATTTCCCCAAATAGGAAGTAAATGCATATTAATTGCAGCCAGGATGGCTGAGATTATAATAATATAATTTTTTTCCCATTTCCTTGAAAACCTTTTCCCAATTTTCTAGAAAAGCCCTTCTGAATAGAAGTAAAAATGCATAACAGATGCAACCAGGAACAACAGAGATTATAATCTAGATTCCCCTTTTATTTTCAAGAAAACCCCTTACCAAGTTTGAGAGTAAAATGATTAAGAATTTTCCGCCATGAATATCAGAGATCTTGAATTCTAGATCTCTCTTTCGTTATCTAGAAAATCCTTTCCAGATTTGAAAACAAAATGAAAAAGAATTTCCAGCCATGATTATCAGAGATCTTGTATGCTAGATTTCTCCTTCTATTTCATAAAACTCTTTCAAATGTAAAGAAATAATGCATAAGCCAACTCATCCATTAAGAAGAGATAATGTGTGATATCCCATTACTAAACCATGTAAATAAGGGCAAGGGAAAGAAGCATACCTTGTCTTGTACATTACCAGCATGTCCTGCACTTTGCATAGCAGTTAGAGCCATCATAATATTACAATCATGATACACATGCATACTCATCCACATAGATGCATCATTCATGGAGTACCATCACACACACATATATGCATGATATCCCATCATATGCATTCACTGCCACCACATTCATATCATACTCACAAACATCCACATGAATGCATCCATCCATGACATAACATTCCATGCACATAACACATACATGGAACACTACGCCACACATGGGTGCATCCACATAGACATAATTAAGCGTCATTACTACATTCATTCATGGCATATTGCATCATATTCACATATCTCTGTATGACAATAAGCCGATGAGAGTAAGCATCATCGGGACTGATATTACCATGATCGGGCATCACTTCCGATTCATGGGACGGTCTATGCAAATATCTTCCTAGCCGACGGTATTCCGGGCTAGCCAGATGAATATAATCATGCAGCCAACGACATTACCAGGCTTGCATTATACATTGCACTTAATGATTTGCAACAGTTATGTTATCATCGATAATCATTCATGATTAACTCATAATAATCATAAATGATTATCATGAGTAACAAATTGCTGGTTATGAAGGGTGATGACTTTCCACTGTGCCTCTTCATGATTCAAAAGCATATATTTGTACAAGCCGTTCGGCTCACCAAATGCAGATAAGAAGAATTGATATTATGTAACTTTTATTTCCCTTGTGAAATCGCTTGACTGTAGAGCATATAGGGTTGCGATAGCAACCGTTGGTGCAAGCATTACAAATTGTATATTAGAGACGACATCTATTAAAGAGCATATACCATCAAATATATATCAGAAACGGCTCATATATCAGAGACGATTGCATGTATAATTCCAGAATATCAGAGACGTTATATCTCTGCCCGAGATCATTTCTTATCTTGTAACTTGCAGCATATATCACATACGAAAGATCAGATACAACCATACAGGGTATTGTGCACATTATATATTGCTATATCAGAAACAACCATTTTATTGTAACTGCGTACTTGAGTTGCAGTATTGCATTTGGAATTACGAGTCATATATATTGAGACAATTCATTATAATTGCATTCATATTGCGTTGATTGCAGCATTTGGAATTACCAGTCATTCATACTATAATTATTCATTCCTATTGCATTCAAATTTACCAGTTATAATCTGTGTTTGCATTGATTGCATAATTGACATTAAACTTGCAAGAAGGATTTCATAAACTTACGTAGTGTCTCATATAATCTAAAAAAGGGGACATTACAAATTGGTATCAGAGCCACCTTTCCTTCAATGGACAGCAATAAAGGAGTTAATGACAAACTCGAACAGTTCTTAGATGGTCAAAGGAAGATGCAAGATTCCATGGATCAGTTAATCAGAGCTATTACCCAAATCTACGTTAAATCACCGCTAAGGGACACCTCTTATTCGGCAAGCAAGAGCTCAAGACCCGAAATTCCAACTTTCACCGATTCTACCAATAGAGTCCGAACAACAAACTTTACATCTTTGCAAGAACAATTCAAAAGGGTTTGGGAGAACAGTAATCTAAAGGAAGAACTGTCCCTATAAGAGAATACCTCGAGCTAAGGATGAAATATCAACCAAATACTGTCAGACCTCAGGTGCAAAGTTCTTTTCCTCACCGAGAGGACAACACGAAGAAGATCAACAGAAATATTGAGAGACGGTAGAATGAGATCCCCGCTTCCTCACAAGGATCATGCATAAAAAAAAGGACTCCAAGAGGAGCAAAGAAATAAGTTACTGCCCAAAAGAAACATACACAAGACAAATACCATCCTTCCTACCAAAAATCAATGCTACTGCTTCTCAAGGAACAAAGACAGATTCCCACTACTCACTACAGACACAGACTGATATTGAGTCAACCAAAAGAAGATGGGGAGATAAAATGATTTCCGATGAAACATCCTTGAAGCTGTATCAAGGTAACATCACCATGCACTACCAAGCAAAGGGAAATATTGAGAACTACAAGGCCCCACAGAATCCATTCTACAAACTCAAGGAGCACATGATCTTCAACAACCCTTTCTTTCATATCGAAGAAGAGTTTGAAAGACACCTACCCCACAAAACAATAACAAGGAGGATTAAGAACAAGAAGGATCCCTAGCCAGCCTATAAGGACCTACACCCAACACCTTCCAAATACAGGGACAGATTAATGAAAGGAGCATAAAGGTGCTTATAGATAGCGGTTCTATTCACATTTTTATCAGTCAAAACTTGATTCAAGAACACAACACACCCAAACTTAAGTACAAAGGTCTCAAGATTAAACTAGCCAATGGAGCAGCCATGGATAACAACGACATAACTCCTCTCACTTTACAGATATGAGATTACACTTACTCCTCTCAATTCCGCATCCCTGAGTTGCAAAATATTGACCTCATTCTATGTCTACCATGGATGAAGAGCATAGGGCCGTTTAAGAAAGATATTAACAAATGGACAATTGCCTTAAAGGAAGGGGATAAGAAATATACACTTCATGGGTTTCAAACCAAGACAGCCTTACATGTTCAACGTACACCTCCGCCATTCTCTCCAATGAATCTCACCAACCTGTCGCCACCTTACGGCTTCAAAGAATTACTCTTCCTTCAATATCCAAGGAACAAAACTCGTTCAAGGATAGAGATGATCAAGAAGGCTAATGGAACATTCAGGGTTTGCATCAATTACAAAAAGAAACCCATAAAATCTGAAAAATCAAATGCTTGTGGGCAAGCATTTTTGAAGGAGGGGAGACTGTGATATCCCATTATTAAAACAAAAAGTAAATAAGGGCAAGGGAAAGAAGCATACCTTGTCTTGTACATTACTAGCATGTCCTGCACTTTGCATAGTAGTTAGAGCCATCATAAGATTACAATCATGATACACATGCATACTCATCCACATAGATGCATCATTCATGGAGTACCATCACACACAAATATATGCATGATATCTTGTCATATGCATTCACTGCCACCACATTCATATCATATTCACGAACATCTACATGAATGCATCCATCCACGACATAACATTCCACGCACATAACACATACATGGAACACTACGCCATACATGGATACATCCACATAGACATAATTAAGCATCATTACTACATTCATTCATGGCATATTGCACCATATTCACATATCTCTGTATGACAATAAGGCAATGAGAGTAAGCCTTATTGGGACTGATATTACCATGATCGGGCATCACTTCCGATTCATGGAATGGGCTATGCAAATATCTTCCTAACCGATGGTATTTCGGGCTAGCCACATGAAAATAATCATGCAGCCAACGACATAGCCGGGCTTGTATTGTACATTGCACTTAATGAATTATGTTATCATCGATAATCATTCATGATTAACTCATATTAACCATAAATGATTATCATGAGTAACAAATTGCTGGTTATGAAGGGTGACGACTTTCCACCCGTGCCTCTTCATGATTCAAAAGCATATATTTATACAAGCCGTTCGGCTCACCAAATGCAGATAAGAAGAATTGATATTATATCTTATATTTCCCTTGTGGAATCACTCGACTGTAGAGCATAGAAGGTTGAGATAGCAACCGTTGGTGCAAGCATTACAAATTGTATATTAGAGACAACATCTATTAAAGAGAATATACCATCAAATATATATTAGAGATGGTTCATAAATCAAAGATGATTGCAAATATAACTCTAGAATTTCAGAGACGACATATCTCTGCCTGAGATAATTTGTTATCCTGTAACTTGCAACATATATCACATACGAAAGATCAGATACAGCCATACAGGGTATCGTGCACATTATATATTGCTATATCAGAAACAACCATTGTATCATAATTGCATACTTGAGTTGCAGTATTGCATTTGGAATTACCAGTCATATATATTGAGACAATTCATTATAAGTGCATTCATATTGCGTTGATTGTAGCATTTGGAATTACCAGTCATTCATACTGTAATTATTCATTGCTATTGCATTCAAATTTACCAGTTATAATTTGTGTTTGCATTGATTGCATAATTGACATTTGTTAATTTTGATATCAGATCTAACACTTAGCTAATTATCAGATTTAAATAAACTAAAATGCAAATGAAACAAATTAAACACAACCACAGCACAAGAGTACCCTGGGAAAACCGCCCTCTTGGAGGTGAAAAACCCAGCAACAAAGATGATAAGTATATTGAGTTCAAAACACAACTTATAGACTGAAGCAATACTGATAATCAGTAATCAAATCTGGATCTGAATGTTGACTGGAAGCACAGAGATTGAAGTCACAGTGATGACTGAGATGAATGCACAAATTATACAATGTGAATCTCCAGCAGTCCTGATTCAATCTGAATATTCAATTCCTTGACAGCACTCTGTCAAGTAGGTCAGACAATATATTTCGACACCTTGAAATCACATCAAAATATCGAAGATCTCCTTCACTAATTGACAGAGGTATTCACACTTCAATGCAGAGATAAATCGCAGATTTATTATGATTGTATTTTCTCCTTTGGAAGCCGAACAACAATGAGTACTTCGCCGTATGTAATTGATTGTATATTTGCAGGTGTATGCCGCAATGAGTACCAGAGGTAATTCACACAAGAGGAGCAGGGACAATGTCGAATAATGAAATAATTCGCTGTGTGTCTTTATATAGGTGATTTCTCCCTTGAGTCGGCCCAGATCTGGGCACACATTTCAAATATTCTTGGCGCCAAACATATAGGTCAGGGCCTATATGAAATTTCTATCTCCTTAGACATTATAGAGAATACAAAAGGGCCCAACCCTTATGCGATTTATTTTATAATTAATTTAAATTAAAGATATAAATTAATTAATTTGTTTAGTTAAATAGCTAGAGCCGACTAGCTATAAAAAATCAACACTCCCTCTTAGCTAGGAGATACTCTAGCTATTACCATATCTTTCCAACATGCCTACTCGCAGAGGATGGCCAAACTAATATCCACCATGCCTACTCGCAGAGGGTGGACCCAAAATAATATCCACCATGCCTACTCGCAGAGGGTGAACCCACCTTACATTGCCCGCAGAGGGTGGGAGAGGACAAGCCTCAAAAGATCACCTTGCATTCATTGCCCGCAGAGGGTGATAAAAGATTTGCCATCATACATTGCCCGCAGAGGATGGTCTTATCCATTATTACACTTGACACATTGCATTGGCCGCAAGTGTGGTCTTTTAATACAACACCATCTTGCATTGCCTGCAAAAGATGGTAACAATAATAAATACAACTTCCACCTTGCATTGCCGGCAAGGGTGGTTACATAAATCTTCTATCAAGGAAGATTAAAATACAATATGATACAACATTCACCTTGCATTGCCCGCAAAGGTGGTACAATTGAAATATATAAACAAGATACATTAATGAAGCTGAGACTCCCTCTCAGCAATAGAAGCTATCTTTACAAGTTCAAGCCTTTCACGGAAGTATTCAAACTTCACCCTATTAAGTGTCTTGGTGAGAATGTTTGCCACTTGCTCTTCAGTGCTGATGTATTTCAGCTGAATGGCACCCCTCTATACCATATCTCGAATAAAGTGATAGTGAGTTTCCACATGTTTAGATCTGTCATGAAATACAGGATTGACAAATATCTTTATACAACTCTGATTATCATAGTGAATCACAGTAGAATCCAGTGGTTGTCCAAACAACCCAACAAGAAGCTTTCGAAGCCACATTGCTTCTCTAGATGCAACGCTAGCTTCAATATACTCAGCTTTAGCTGTACTCAAAGCAACTGAGGACTGCTTCCTGCTAGCCCAGGAGATCATGGCCGATCCCAAATTGAAACATAAGCCTGAAGTGCTTCTCTTTCCGATGACATCACCTGCCCAATCTTAATCACAAAATCCTTCCAAGGAAATTATGGTGGAAGAATACTTCAGCCCATAGTCAATTGTCCCTCGAAGATACCTCAAGATATGTTTAGCCGCAACAAGATGAACAACCTTGGGTGTGTTCATAAACTGGCTGAATGCACTGGCATCATAGCATATATCTGGTCTAGTGTTAACTAGATACATCAAGGAACCAATCAGCTACCTATATTCTCTAGCATCTACAAAATCAAAATTTTCTGCACATGCACTCAACTTTTTCAGATTAGTCTCCATAGGTGCAGACATAGATTTGCAATCCAACATTTTAAATATTTTCAATATATCAACAGTATACTATCCTTGACTTAGCATAATTTCGTTAGTTCCTTGCCAAACTTCGAAGCCAAGAAAATAATGCATAAGTCCTAGATCTTTCATTTCAAATTCAGAAGCTAACTCCTTACATCTAATGATAAGATCTTCTTTTCCAGTTAGAAATAAATCATCAACATATAATACCAAAATCAACATCTCATCATTAAGAACTTTAAAATAAATGTTAGGATCAACATCATTCTTAAGAAATCCTAATCCTACCAAATACTTATCAATTCTTTCATACCATGCACGAGGAGCTTGTTTCAAACCATAGAGAGCTTTCTTCAACCTGCACACATGTGTTTCTCTGTTGTGGATCTCATAGCCTTCAAGTTGCTCAATATAGACTTCTTCCTCAATGACGCCATTGAGAAAAGCAGTCTTGACATCCATTTGATGCAACTTCCAACCCTTAGCTACAACAATGGCTATTATAGATCTAATGGAAGTATATCTAGCTACAGGAGCGAATGTTTCTTCATAATCTATTCCTTACTTTTGAGAAAAACCACAAGCTACAAATCTAGATTTAAATTTTTCTATACTACCATCAACAGAATGTTTAACTTTAAATAACCATTTGGAGGATACAACAGACTTACCTTTAGGACGGGGCACAATTTCCCATACGTCGTTCTTGATGATGGACTCATACTCTTCATCCATGACATTCTTCCATTCATGCTGTCCCATTGCATCCTTTGCAATGGTTGGCTCAATCTCGGTGAGGTTGCACATCAAAGCCACATAGTTGGAGAATGCATGAGGTCTGCTACACTCTCGAAAAGTACCCAGAGGAGCAGCAAACTGTTCAGCTTCTTGAATGATTTTTTGCATCCAAAGTGGCCTCTTCTTGCCCCTAGAAATGTTACTAGGACCTTCTGTAGATCCTAAGGGTTCATCATGAGTAGGTGGTTCGGGAAAGTTTGTAGACTCCCTTTGAAACTCAACATTATTATCAATATCCATCTCATGATTTTCGTTAGTAACTATTTCTTCTTCAATCAAAGATCTTTTAGATTTACTTAAAGCAATATTCTCTTCAAAAGTAATATCTCTACTTACCTCAACATTCTTTTGACCTGGAACATAGATTCTAAATGCTTTAGAATTTTCACTGTAACCAACAAGTGTCATGTCCCTAAATAGCCATTAATTGACTATTTAAATAATAACGGAATTTGATTATTTAATATTAATGGGCAAATTAATTAATATTAAATAATTTCTATTTCAACTTTAAAGTTTAAAGTATTTGTTGTAAATAAGTAGTTCCTTTACGGAACAGTTCCCTTACGGGATACAACCAACCACCTTGGTTGTAAATAAAAACAAGTCGGGATTGCACATGGAGGATATGCTTGAATTTCTTAGTAAGTGATCACGAAGTGAGGACTCAGGTAAATTCCTTTCGTCAGTTTGCTAACTGGCCTAACGGAGTTAGAAGGAGGTGTTGATTTGCAGACATGGTTTGAACTGCAGAGGTGATATATAGGAGACAATCATTCCTTTCGCCAGAGCACGACCTGGCCTAGTGGTTTGACGTCCGATGCTCAAGCGTCTATGCAACACGGTGTTACTATTGCTTTGAATTAAGGACAAACATCAGAGTTGGAGATGCCACGTTTGGAGTAGTCTGACGGCAAGATTGAAGTCAGAGATTTACGACAGACACCTACGCCAGACCCAGCAGAAGTCCACGCCACTTCTGGAGTACTCTGGCAGTCAGATGAGACACGTAAATGGAAGCCAGTGATTCCCGGCTATCACCTACGTCAGACTCAGCAAAAGACAAACGACAGAATGGGCTGGGTTATAAATGACAAATATTCCTTTAAGGGCGACAAAGAATGAATCGTATTTGGCTTGGCACGGGTTGTTAATTTGTTCCATCTGCTCCGACCTCGGGAGACAGGTCATGTGACTAGTTTGAAGAGAGAAAGAGGTATATTGGATACGGACCTGAGGAACGACAATTGATGCCGACAATACATAAAGAATTCGGCAGAAGACACGGGGCGTGATTATCTGCTACAGATTGACACAGGTACACATGTTAATGTCAGTAATTTATCCGCCTGGAGTTATTCTTCTACTGTAGATTGGATTCTTTAATTCTGGAATAAGAGGGGATTATTAGGTGAACATTTACATAAAATTGTAGTTTTATCGAATCAGTTTGGAATTGTTTCAAATAAACATCTGGATTGTTATCATTGTAATCAAAGTCATAATTTGCTATTAGAATATTTGCAATGTTTCCCTGAGGTTTATCCCTGAGAATAGCTTTCAGAAACTTGGGAATTTCACAAGAAGTATACGTTTCTTACCGGAGGCTTCCATTTGGTTATTTTCTCCTTAGGAACATGAATGTAGACGGGGCTTCCAAAGATCCTCAGATGGCTGATGTCAGGCTTAACACTAGTGAATGCTTCTTCCAGGGTCATGTCTTTCAGAATGCTGTGAGGGCACCTATTCTGGATGTAGACAGCAGTCCTGGCAGCTTCACCCCAAAGGAACAATTTCAGATCTTGATCATGAAGCATGGCTTTGGCTGACTCAATGATAGTCCTATTCTTCCATTTAGCAACGCCATTTTGCTGAGGATTGTAGGGAACACAAAATTCCCTCTTGATTCCTGCATCTACACAAAAGTCATGAAAAACACCAAAGGTATACTCACCTCCATTGTCAGATCTAAGAATCTTAATACATTTACTGGAAAGATTTTCAACTAGAGATTTAAACTCCTTAAACTTAGCTAGAACTTCATCAGATTCTTTAGATCTTAAAAAATAAATCCAAGTCTTCCTAGAGAAATCATCTATGAATGTAACATAGTATAAGCAACCACTAGATGAAGCAACAAACACAGGACCACATAAATTAGAATGTACAAGTGCAAGCTTTTCCTTAGATCTAGATTCACTTTTCTGAAAATAACTTTTAGCATTGTTACCTATAGCACAACCCTTGCATACATCATCATGAACATGGCTAAGCTTAGGCATACCTTTTACCGTCTTTTCAAAAGTAGGGAGAGCACAGTAATGAAGATGACCAAGTTTCCGATACCACAAATCACTAGATTCAGCTGCAAAAGTGATGAGAGCTTGGAAAGGACGAGCTGAAAGCTTGTAGAGGCTTTCAAACCTTCTACCAATAACTCTAGCAGATTTTATGTTAGACTTCTTAGGCCAAGCTAAAACTTTACCCTTAGAAAATGCAATTTGATAACCCTTATCCTCTAAAGCCGAAATGGAAATCAAATTCCTTTTAATACCAGGAACAAATAATATATCAGTCATTTGTAATGAAATACCAGAATCCAACTTAAGGGTAGAGTTACCAAGACCTCTCACAGAATATTGAGCATCATCACCTATAACCACATGAAGGCTAGACTTCTTCTCAATCAAATCTGTAAGCTGATTCCTATATCTTGTTATATGCCTGGATGCACCACTATCAATCAACCAAGTGTCACTGTCAGTAGGAACATTACTAGATAAAGCAGAAAGGAAAAGAAAGTCTTCCTTGTTTTCCTTATCATCAACTTTATTGATGTTGGCTTCTTGGCGACTTAGTTGAGCCTTGCATTCTTTGGCATAGTGGCCAAACTTGTCGCATCTGAAACATCGGATGTGAGATAGATCCCTAGGCTTCTTCCTTGGATCATTGTTTCCTCGAGCCCTGAAATTGTCATTGCTTCTGAAATTCTTTTTCTTCCAATTTCCACCTTTCTTAAAGGATCGAGTTGCAAGAACTTGGTTATCTAAAGAAAAAGAACTTTTAAAACCTCTAGCATCTAAACGAGATTCTTCTTGAATACAATCATCTCTAAGACGATCAAAAGAAGGAAAATCACCTCTACCACTCAAACCTTGAATGAAGGGTTCCCAAGATGAAGATAGACCATTTAGAGAAAGCATGACCAGATCTTTGTCCTGCACTTCTCCTTCCATAGTCTGAATCTAGTCTCTCAATTCAGAAATTCTCATGAAGAAAGCTATCACTATTTCTCCCTTGTCCATCTTGATTTGAAGAAGCTGTCTTCTTAAGGTAAGAGCCTTGCTGAGATTGTTGATCTCATACATTCCCTCAAGTTGGTTGAACATGTCACGAGCTGTAGATAGCTTGGAGATGACTGCAACAAGGTGATCTTTGACAGAATCAATCAGGATCTTCTTGGCCTTTAGAGTCTTCTTTTTGTATTCTTTTAACTCATCCGCATTTGTAGGGTCGGTGAGCGCTGGTCCTTTCACAAATTCAAGTACTTCGTTCTCCTCTAGAGAAAGCAACACACGAACCTTCCATGAAGAGAAGTTAACAACACCTTCAAATCAGTCCTCTACCTTAAGACCTGTCACCATGATGAAAACATCAACAAGGACAAGAAGATCTAAAGAATAATAGGTTAGATCTGATAATGATCAGCAAGAACTTAGCTCTGATACCATGTTAATTTTGATATCAAATCTAACAGTTAGCTAATTATCAGATTTAAATAAACTGAAATGCAAATGAAACAAATTAAACACAACCACAACACAAGAGTACCCTGGGAAAACCTCCCTCTTGGAGGTGAAAAACCCAGCAACAAAGATGATAAGTATATTGAGTTCAAACACAACTTACAGATTAAAGCAATACTGATAATCAGTAATCAAATCTGGATCTGAATGTTGACTGGAAGCACAGAGATTGAAGTCACAGTGATGATTGAGATGAATGCACAAATGATACAATGTGAATCTCCAGCAATCCTGGTTCAATCTGAATAATCAATTCCTTGACAGCACTCTGTCAAGTAGGTCAGACAATATATTTCGGCACCTTGAAATCACATCAAAATATCGAGGATCTCCTTCACTAATTGACAGAGGTATTCACACTTCAATGCAAAGATAAATCGCAGATTTATTATGATTGTATTTTCTCCTTTGGAAGCCAAACAACAATGAGTACTTCGCTGTATGTAATTGATTGTATATTTGCAGGTGTATGCCGCAATGAATACCAGAGGTAATTCGCACAAGAGGAGCAGAGACAATGTCGAATAATGAAATAATTCGCTGTGTGTGTCTTTATATAGGTGATTTCTCCCTTGAGTCGGCCCAGATCTGGGCACAAGTTTCAAATATTCTTGGCGCCAAAGATATAGGTCAGGGCCTATATGAAATGTCTATCTCCTTAGGCGTTATAGAGAATACAAAAGGGCCCAACCCTTATGTGATTTATTTTATAATCAATTTAAATTAAAGATATAAATTAATTAATTCGTTTAATTAAATAGCTAGAGTCGACTAGCTATAAAAAATCAACAACATTAAACTTGCAAGAAGGATTTCATAAACTCATGTAGTGTCTCGTATAATCTAAAAAAGGGACATTACATAATAATACTAGATTCTCCTTTCAAATCCTTAAATCCTTTCGAAATTTGTTATGGAAATATAAAAGAAATGAAGCCTTGATTCAGAGATTTAATTAATTAGATTTATCTTTTATCTTCTAGAAAACCTCTTAATTTTGAAAGTAAACACATGGAAAATGAAGCCAAAATAGCAAAGATAAATAAACTGGTAATTGAGCTAGAATTCTATTTCCATTTCTAGATAAGTCTTTTCAAATTTGGAGAGAAATTTATAGATAGTTTGCAACTAGAAATAGTAGAAAATAAGACTCAATTTTTTTTTCATTTTGGTAGCAACCCCACTTCCAAATTTTAAAGTAAAATTTCATGAAAACTCAGTCATTATCAAGAACTAAAAATAAACGTGCAGTGTGTTGTCGGGTAATTAGCATTGGTTAGTCTTGTGTTGAGAGTTATTCTCCAATGTTGGTGTATGAGGGCAGTAATGCGGCTATTTGAAACAAGTGGGCATCCGAAAAATCATCATTCACCCCCTTAGGCGGTTCTCCAGACTTGATTGTTGACAATTGGTTGGCAATCACGTGGCTCCGTCCTGGCTGCAAAATGATCATGAACGTGAATTTGTTAAAATGGATAATCAAATTCGAGCCAGGAACATATTAATCCAAATGAGTTAGGAAAAAGGAAGATTACCATGAATTAAACTAATCCTTAGAGCATACACCAAAAAGAACAACAAAGGAGACAAGAAGTTTTCGAAGGGGGAAAAGCGTAAAAAAACCCCCGTGAATTATGAATGGGAAAAATAGCCAGAGAGAGAGAGAGAGAGAGAGAGAGAGAGAGAGAGAGCTTTAGCTCATACAATATTTCGAAGAAAGAGAGAGAGAGAAGAAGTGTTGTAAGTGAAATGTGTAATTAGTGATATGAGAATGAGAGGAGAAGCATCTCTTAAGTAGAGATGAGAAGGAGTTGAATGTAACTCCCATGTGCATGTGAGCCACATTCATAATGTGTGTACCACTTGTGCTATTTCCTCTTAGGGAGGAATCTAAGGGATACCTTGGTTTCACCCCCCTTTAATCTTTACTTGGGGGTTTACAATCAAAGGGTGTTAAACCCAAATTTGTACAATGAATCTGGAATTTCTCTCTAGAAAGAGGCTTTGTCAAGATATCTGCAACTTGATCTTCTCCT